>JANSTR010094104.1:0-12321 GCA_025434805.1 Antipathozoanthus remengesaui | reverse complement strand
TCACCATGTTTGAAATCATTTTCACCTAGTTTGAAATCATGTTCACCTAGTTTGAAATCAGTTTCACCTAGTTTGAATCATTTTTACCTAGTTTGAAATCATGTTCACCTTGTGTGAAATCATTTTCTCCTAGTTTGAAATCATGTTCACCTTGTTTAAAATCATGTTAACCTAGTTTAAAATCATGTTTACCTTGTGAGAAATCATGTTTACCTTGTGAGAAATCATTTTCACCCAGTTTGAAATCATGTTCACCTTGTTTAAAATCATGTTAACTTAGTTTAAAATCATGTTTACCTTGTGAGAAATCATGTTTACCTTGTGAGAAATCATTTTCAACTAGTTTAAAATCATGTTCACCATGTTTGAAATCATTTTCACCTTGTTTGAAATCATGTTCACCCAGTTTGAAATCATGTTCTCCTTGTTTGAAATCATTTTCATCTAGTTTGAAATCATGTTCACCTTGTGTGAAATCATTTTCAACTACTGTAGTTTAAAATCATGTTCACCATGTTTGAAATCATTTTCACCTAATTTGAAATCATGTTCACCATGTTTGAAATCATTTTCACCTAGTTTGAAATCATTATCACCTAGTTTTGAAATCATGTTCGTCTTGTTTGAAATCATTTTCATCTAGTTTGAAATCATGTTCACCTTGTGTGAAATCATTTTCAACTAGTTTAAAATCATGTTCACCATGTTTGAAATCATTTTCACCTAGTTTGAAATCATGTTCACCTAGTTTGAAATCAGTTTCACCTAGTTTGAATCATTTTTACCTAGTTTGAAATCATGTTCACCTTGTTTGAAATCTTTTTCGCCTAGTTTAAATTCATGTTCAACTAGTTTAAAATCATGTTCACTTAGTTTGAAATCATTTTTACCTAGTTTGAAATCATTATCACCTAGTTTTGAAATCATGTTCACCTTGTTTGAAATCATTTTCATCTAGTTTGAAATCATGTTCACCTTGTGTGAAATCATGTTCAACTAGTTTAAAATCATGTTCACCATGTTTGAAATCATGTTCACCTTGTGTGAAATCATTTTCTCCTAGTTTGAAATCACGTTCACTTAGTTGAAAATCATGTTAACCTAGTTTAAAATCATGTTCACCCAGTTTGAAATCATGTTCACCTAGTTGGAAATCATGTTCACCTTGTTTGAAATTATCACTTAGTTTGAAATCATGTTCACCTAGCTCTTGTGTGAAATCATTTTCAACTAGTTTAAAATCATGTGCACCATGTTTGAAATCATTATCACCTAGTTTGAAATCGTGTTCACCTTGTGTGAAATCATTTTTATCTAGTTTGAAATCATCACCTAATTTGAAATCATGTTCACCTTGTGTGAAATCATTTTCTCCTAGTTTGAAATCATGTTCACCTAGTTTGAAATCATGTTCACCTAGTTTGAAATCATGTTCATCCCGTGTGAAATCATTTTCTCCTAGTTTGAAATCATATTCATCTAGTTTAAATCATGTTCACCTACTGTAGTTTAAAATCATGTTCACCAGGTGAAAGATCAGTTTCACCTACATGTAGTTTGAAATCATTTTCACCAAAACGTCATTCACCTGCAACATATTCATACCCTTATTCAAACATGCAAAACTATTAAGGTCATGAAAGCCAGTTAACCTAATGTACCTAGATTTTTCTTTGTTGTATTAATTTTTTACTTACAATAAGTTATTTGCCATTGAAACTCACAATGGCTCCGTCAGGTTCACGTTAGAGGAAAGGATTATTGTTGAAATGGCTATGTAATGAGCATACATGCATGTGCTGTACACTGTATAATTATCTTCCTACAAGCTGTAGCTCAAGCAATGTCTCTCTCATTGCACTCTTCACGTTTTTGTGGCTGTGCACCCAAAATAATTATGGGCAAATCTAGTCAGGGGCCCACTTTACAGAATACGTATTATTAATATAATTATGAAAAACAATTCAGAGAGAAGTGGAGGAAAATCAATAATATTGAATAGTAGACTCAATATAATTTATATGTTATGCAGCTAATTTTTAACCAAGCCTTAATTGACCTGAGTAGTAGTGGGTGGGTGGGTGAAGTAGTCAGGGGGGCTGTATAGGATGATACAGGGGGAATGGTCTGGAGGATTGAAGCAGAGTTTTTTAACTAGTTACAAACAAAATCAGCTACTTAGAAAAAAGTTAAATAATATAGTTAAACAAGAAGTTCCAGTATAAAAGGGACTGGTCAGGCCATTGTTTGGTTCATTTGCCAATCAACCACTGTCAAGTGAACAACTCTGTCACAGCTGTGTGACATGATATGTTATAATTATTGTAGCACGCAGTTGTAAAATCAATAACATGGAAAATAAATGTGAATGCAAGTGTGTTTCTAAGATCAACAAATATAAGTTGTACCAAAAGTACATTGTATTTGTGGCTTCCTTCTGTTCGCTTTTCTCATGTTTATTTGCTTTATGTCTTCAACATTTAGAGTCTTGGTGTCCAAACATGTCTGTTTCATTAATGCTGTTCAGTACATGTATTATTTTTGAATTTCAAAATATTTACAGTTCGAAGGTGAGAAATGAAGGAGAAGCTTCCCTTTTATACTGGAACTTCCTGTTTAAAATTAAAATTTAACTGAAATAAAAAATTGTTGTAACTACAATACAATATATAGAACTTATGCAGTAACTATTAATAATAAAGTGAGAAAAATAGTTATTTTTCTAAAGCTAAATGTAGATGGATCTGAATTTATGGAGAAGGAGATAGATAAGCTTTGAGTTCCCTTTTGAAGCAACAAAAACTTAGCACTAAAATTCATTTAATGATTCTTCAAATAATTTTTGGAAAAGCAGCTTCAAAAAAGCGTTTTAATTGTGCCTTGTGTTAACAGGAGTACAAAACGTGCTAAAGGCATTTTTATTTAAACTTGACTTGGAAAAATGGTACATAAAACATTACATGCAGTTTGGATAACTGAAGATTATATATTTTAGTTCTACAAGTTTCAGTTTTTCAAAATGGGATTACTTTATTACAGTATGAGCATCAAGTTTTACAAAGTTCAGTATTAATTGTAGTATCAATTGTGTGGTTTAATACAGTTATTATACTGTAGTACCCAATAATTATGTTTGGGGTCATTACAATGAAATCTCAGAACATTGTAGTATAGTCTTTTTGGGGATTTTTTTTGTAACCTACTGTACAGGGTGAATGAGAAGTCAGCCAGCGATCCTAAAAAAAATCTCATAATGACCGATCATTATCAAATTACCATAAAATTTTTGTTGTCAAGAGCCAATCAGAGTGTGCATACTACATGTATGATGGCCATGATTATAATAAGTAAACGTAATAGTTATAATAATTTTAAAAGTGCTACCCAAACCTAATGTACAGTATACAGCTGTACTGTATGTGAGAAATGGGTAAACAATAGGATAATATAGCTGAACAAGTACTGTATCTGAACATTGGCAAAATGCCACATTGATGCCAGTACTCAATTATTTCTTAGATATGTTGAGACTGTGTTCTTTCAATTTGAACAAAATACATGTAAATGTAAGAGAGTCAACATTGTTTTGTGGCCAGTTTCATTTTCCTGTGGCCAGAAAAGCAATTACAGTACAGTAGCAGAAAATGCAGCAGTAACTATGGCATCCAGAAAATTGTAAAGTGACTACTCTTTGGTGTCAAATAAAGAGGGGGTTCAATAAATTGGGAGATCAGAAAATGTTTGAAAACTTAAGCAGTGGTTCTTAATAAACAGGAGGGTCAAAAAATCTATTTAATATCATGATACATGCGATCAATTCACATGCAACTGCAGACATGTACTTTTTGTGGTCACTTTCAGAGACAGGCTGTCTAGTCAGACTAGAAAGGAGACAAACTACTGTATCTAGTCAGCACAGTTTATCCTTTTAGCAAATTTTATTACTGTTCGAACTTTAACTAGTTTCTTTCTAATATTTTTTGTCCAGCAAAAAACTGCCTTCAGCTTTTGTTTGTTACTGTAACCTGGTTGGTAAACCGAAAAATCTTTCATTTTGATTGTAAAGAACAGTACACACACAAGGAAAATTGGGT
Source organism: Antipathozoanthus remengesaui (assembly GCA_025434805.1). Classification (NCBI taxonomy): domain Eukaryota; kingdom Metazoa; phylum Cnidaria; class Anthozoa; order Zoantharia; family Parazoanthidae; genus Antipathozoanthus; species Antipathozoanthus remengesaui. The sequence goes on along the minus strand of JANSTR010094104.1, from coordinate 8,227 downwards.
TTAGGAAATCCTAAGATTTAATAAATTTGGGGTTTTAATTCACAGGGGAGACATTTTTTGCACTGAAAAGTACGTCATATTAATATCGCAGCACAATGTTTGACTTCTTGAGGGAGGTTCTCGGATATAAATTTGGCAAGATAGTTGGTATAAAGTACAGTATTCTAGGATGTCTTACAGTAAATATCTTTGTTTACAGATAACCTGTTTTAATAACAACAGCCTAGGACCATACTTGTGCACAGTCTACAATACATGTATGTTGACCATCAAACAAAGTTTATCATCCCTGCTTTGGATGAAAAGCAAATAATTTTGTCACTTCTCTCACTGAGTTTGGGCTCTGGAACAGAAAGATTTACATTGCAGACCAGTCCAGATCAAATCCTTCATGGCCATAGGGGCTATACAGATCAGCCTTGATCAAATTCTTCATGGCTACTTTGCAGAGCAGTCTACTGTAGATCAAATCCTTCATGGCTACTTTTTAGACCAGTCAGATAAAATCCTTCATGGCTACATAGCTACATGTACTTTGCAGATCAGTCTAGATCAAATCCTTCATGGCTACTGTACTCTGTAGATCAGTCTCTAGAGATCAAATCCTTCATACTTTGCAGATTGACTAGATCAAATCCTTTATGGCTATACTTTGCAGATCAGTTGAGATCAAATCCTTCATGGCTACTTTACAGATCAGTCTAGATCAAATCCTTCATAGCTACTTTAATTTGCAGACCAGTCAAGATCAAGTCCTTCATGGCTACTTTACAGACCAGAGTAGATCAAATCCTTCATGGCTACTTTTCAGACCAGTCTACATGTAGATCAAATCCTTCATGGCTACATTGTAGACAAGTCTACAGATCAATTCATCCTTCATGGCTACATATTTGCAGACCAGTCTACAGATCAATTAATCCTTCATAGCTACTTTTCAGACCAGTCTACATGTCGATCAAATCCTTCATGGCTACATTGCAGACCAGTTTACAGATCAATTAATCCTTCATTTGCAGACCAGTCTACAGATCAATTAATCCTTCATGGCTACTTTGCAGGCCAGTCTACATGTAGAGCAAATCCTTCTTGGCTACATTGCAGACCAGTCTACAGATCAATTAATCCTTCATTTGCAGACCAGTCTACATGTAGATCAAATCCTTCATGGCTACTTTGCAGAGTAGTCTACAGATCAATTAATCCTTCATGGCTACTTTGTAGACCAGTCTACATGTAGATCAAATCCTTCATGGCTACTTTGCAGACCAGTCTAGATCAAATCCTTCATGGCTACTTTGCAGACCAGTCTAGATCAAATCCATCTATGCAGCAGCTTAAACTCCAATCATTTGGTAACTTTTGTTTTGTGCTGGCCACATCTTGACAAGGTTGCCAAACCTCAGCCCTTCATTCACCGAATTGTCTGTGTTACATGTATCAAAAGCAAATGCAAGGATCTGTGAAAAGAGATGCTGTTGATGTGATGACAGGATTAATAAACATTTTCTACTTAAGTTATAGTTACTGTGACCAGACACTTCATACAGTAGCTACTTTGAAAATCGACTACATGTACTTTGAAAAGGACGTGTTGACTAGTTAGTGACTTGAGTGGGCCAGGGGAGCTGAAAACACATTTTGTTAGTAACTTTTCACAATTTTGAAAAAGTGAGGACAGGGCAAGGCCCCCCTGCAGCCCCTGATAACCAGTACTAGTAATTATAATCAGTGTATTTTACATCACTACCCACTAACCATGGGTGAGGGTACTTGGGTTGCTTTCTGCTTGGAATGCTTCACCAAACCTCTCAAAGCTGCTGCCTCATTAAACTGACTTGTAGCTACAATGATGTAATTTCACTATCACTTCTTTGGTGTTCATAGACTAGGGAGCATGTGCATGCAGAATGCAAGCAATTTTAGTGTATTTAAATGCAGGACTAATAGACCTTGTCCTAGTTTTGTTCCAAGTATAGTCTTAATGTTTAGTAGATCATTATAATTATAACAATTAGTTTTAACATAATTATATTCATAGTTTTGTCAAATTATTTTTAAATATAAGATGTTTGTTAAACATATGATAAGAAAGTCTTTATAACCCAGTGCCATTAGCTTATGAAAAATATTGTAAATTACTTACATGTTGCCACATTATAATTCAATTTTCCTTGTAATACACAGTAAAACCCCACATATAAGAACCTGGGTTTTAAGAACCTGTTAGGTAAAATATTCATTTTAAACCTCCTCCACATAAGAACCTGTTAAGGCTAAAATTTTAACTTAGGTTCTTATTACTTGGAGTTGCTGTAAAATTGTATTCTTGGTAGAAATTGGTGAATTAAGATCATCAGCTAATTATATTTAAAAGTAACATTACATAACTTTTTTTTCAAGCCAAATTAATGTACTGTGTTGATTGAGCAAATGCTTTGTTAAGAACATACCTGCACTGTACTGTCTTTAGGTAGTAATATGGTACATGTATGTATGATTTATATTGTATTATGAGATGATATTTACAAAATATTTGAATGAAATTTATATGAAAATATAAGAACCTATTTTAAGAACCTAGGTAGCCTAAATTTTCTTTAACTACCATTTATATAAGAACCTGTTTAGGCTAACATTAAAAATCTAGTTTAATTCTTATACGCAGGGTTTTACTGTACGGCAAATGCTAGCGCTGTAACACTGATTTAAGAATTCATCCTTAAGAACCAGTGGATTTACTGTTTTTACTTACTTACCAAGATCTGGGAGGTTATCGTCGTCAATCTACGCGGGAAAAATAGTAATTAATGTGAAAGGAGAGTTGATGGAATTAAACAGCTTGTCGCTTACATCGTTTCTACTGTATATAACCTGCATGTGTCATTGTGCACGTTTCTTTGAATCTTGCGAGGAACAATATTAATCCAAACCTTTCTTATGAGCTTGTGTTCGTATAAAGAGTTGGTTGAAAAATTCCAGATTACAGATAAATATCAGGCACCATGGCTGGGACTGTTGGCGCGAGCCAACGAGCACCGTAAATGCGTGTATTCTCGGGAAATTGAGAGCCTCTGAAATCCCTGAAAATGCTTTAAATTTTGTCAATCATCGGCAAAAGGGCACGCCATTTTACTCAGTTTTTTTCCAAACACTCTTTATGATAACATATTCTACTATGTGTCATTCCTAATTTATCTATACCACTGTAAACACTGTATACATTATATGGTATTATATGGTATTATATGATCTTATATTATATAAGGTTAATTGATATTTATGTTGTGTATTTTATAATAGTTGGTCTGGTGTTTGAAAATTTCACTTTAGCATGTGTGACTCTGTTCTGCTCAGTTGATCAGATCTCCAGCTAACAATCCATTTAGGTCTCACAATCAATTCCTAATCATTTCCTAGAATTCGATAAAATTGGACATTTCTTTTGCCACACGTGGCAGGGAAGTTAATCCTTAGCATAGTCTCTCGACGCTCAACTGGGAAGCATAAAAATCCTAACCGTGCTCTGTACATAATATAATGATATTATTTAGCATTGTATATAAGTGTTACACTGACTCACAACTCATGTACCTCATAAACAGCGATTATTCTGTAGGAAAGCCCCGAGGGTTATGGGCGGTAAGAATACTTGCCCTAATTCTGGGTAGGGGCGTGTTGCCCCTGATTCTATTCCAGACCAGAAACGACAATTTTCTATGTCCTATTTCGGACAAAATAGAAACATCTTTACCCTATAAAATTCAAATTTTGCCCAAATTCTGGATAGGAGTGTGCAACCCACTCCCTCAAACCCTGGCCCTATTCCAGACCAAAAACGGCAGTTTTCTATATCCTATTTCAGACGATACATAAAATCAGTACGTTCTAAAAGAGAGAAGTTTTTTATGGTCGCAAAATTCTCCTAGGAAACGATATTTTTTCCAGATTTAACAGCAAATGTCTATATCCTATTTCAGACCAAATCGGCCCGAAAAGGGCTAGCTATACATACCCGTATGACCTATTACGAGGAGTACCCCGTCCACCACGGGAGGAAGCTTAGCCCGGTTTCAAACAACTATAATAATTATTAGTGAAGATAGAAAACCTCTTGATATGTCCATCCATTTCGGGGTTGGAAAGACGATGGATGTCTTTGCTTGTTAGAGTAGTTGATTTCACACTTGTGTGTTCGTGTGATGGGATTACTTTCTGTTTCAAAATTCAACGATCTGCACCTTGTGTCCCGTATGCATTTGGCATAACAAAGCTCTTCTGAGTTGACTACGTGAAAAGCCACCGCGTGCCCTTCCAGCTTCCATTCTGTAATAGATAGAGGAAGAAGAGTTGACTGACCCATTTATTTTATAGCGCACAAATGTATAGTTCAAGCAGTAATAGTTGAGTCAGCCTACCCCCGTACCCCCCTGTACGAATTGATAAGTGGAAAAAGTTATATTTCTATTTCATGTATGCCGTTAGCAGCTTTGGAATCCCCCCTTTTGAAGCGGCTGGTTACGCGCCTGGAGTGGATTAGAACAGATAAACCCGATTTCCGATCTTGCGGTTATCAGACTTGGGTAAAAAAAACTCTTAACCAGTTAGTGGATTATAACAGAAGACGCTGTACTTATTGTTTCAATCTGAGTGTAAATTATTACCAAACAACGATTGATCACGGATTACAATAGATTACGAAGAGCATTATAGTTGTTTATTTATTTATTTTATCTAGGGTTCTAACCGCACAAACAAGATACAGTGTGTATTGTAGGTTGATTGTGCATGTTTCAGGTGCAATTTTACACTCTACCTCTATTCCTTAAACAAGCAGGCAAAGGGTTTGCTACATTTTATATTTGCTTGTGTAATTATTTATTTTATTTTATTTATTTATATTTGTTTTAGTGTACATTTCACGTTTATAGTGCATATTTTTATATACAATTTATACGCTGCCTATTGAAGCCTTTATAACTGACAGGAATAGGAGAAGGGTTTGTTTACCCTCCTTCGTCTTTTTTTTTCATTTCTTAAGAATTTTAAAATTTATCGAATTCGTTTGTAGCAAGTGATACCTACTGAAAACACCTCTTTTGAAGTGTAAATAAATTTGCCGGATATTTAGATGATTTTTTACATCCAACAGCAGTTGCCTTCCTGACAGTCCACTGACCTGTTTAATTAGTTGTCCTCAACGAGGTTTAATTTAATATATAACATATCTATTATTACTACTTAAAACTTTCAATACAGTTTCAATTCTACTTACCTCTTAAAAGTATAAACCTTTAAAATATGTTTGTAAAGGAAGAATAAAAAAATATGAAAAAGCAAAATGATTTGGCAATGACCGGTACTCGAACGCGATACCTCTGGTTCCGTTCGTCACATAACAAGAGAATGTGCCATAACACTCGGAAACATGTTTTCTAATGCGGTATTGGATGCCCTTTAATATCGATTTAGAACCTTAAATCAATAAAATGGCAATGTGAGGTTACAATTAATCATAAAATGATCCTTCGTGCCAAATCTTGACCACGTAGCTCTAATATTCGAGGAATACGAATTGTTTAATTATTTTTATTTATTTTATCTATTTTATGTCTTGTGTGACTGATTAATTAGTTATTTATGTTTAAATAATTTTATATCTTGTTTGTGTCAATTCTTGATGTTCTAGGTTAAAGCAGAGATGTCATGTTTAGCGCACAGGCTGGTTATGCTGTTCTCAGAGACTTGTGGTTTTCATGTCAAATACTCGTGTTTGTATTTTTGTATGTATGTTTTTTGCAATCAGGTGTGTTTGTATATGTGCATGTTTCATGGCTGGAAATTAGAGTTCCGTCACCCACCTGGATCGTAATAGAAATACGTTACCGGCGGACACTGTCCTTGGTTCGATGATTGTGATTCTCCAAGATATATATTTGACACTATGAGCATGATTACCAGGCTTTTGTATAGCTCCATGGTCTGTAAAGGAGATCGGATCGTGTATTATAGACAAAAAAAGACAGTGGTTTTCGCACTCATACATTATATACATCCATAGGCGTCACCAAGATTTTTTGAGAGGGGGTCGACTGAAGGGCACACGCTTCCACCCCGAAACTTTGACCAGAGTTAATGCTGCTCGAGCGGGGAGCGCTTACTCGGCCAAATACGGTAATAAAAGTTTGGAGGATAAAAATAGTTCGAATGAGATTATTCTAAATGACAGTTGAAGGAGACATTTCTTTTTTTGACGTTCAAAAGGGAGTTGTTCGCACCTGACGACGCCGCCCCTCCCCCCTCGCGACGCCTCTTTTATCAGATATACCTCACAGTAGAAGATTAGACTCGAGTCCACTGGTTATAGAGCTTCATTCACAGAAATCCCAACATATGTAATTTTTCACTGAAAATGATACTTATACGTATTTCTTTGTTCAGAGTGAAATCGGCCGCAAATGAGGCAAAGTAGGCCAATAAGACAAGGGTTAACAATAAGGCCGACACCGACTACAGAGCGGCCCTGCATTTGTCGCGTATAATACCTTTGTTTCTCTATAAATAGTAACTGACAGCGTCCTGAAACTGATCATATTAAATATTTTAAATGTATGGATGTTAGAAGAACTATTTTTAAATAGGCTTATGATTCGACTTGTCACCGACTTAAACAACAATTTCGGGTCTTTAAAATGTTACGGAAGCTTAGGAAGTTGTTTGAAGCCGACAACAAAATATACGTGTATTCTGAGATGTGATTATACTGCAAAGAAACTTCTAAACACTGAATGTGTTTCGGTAAGAGTCGCTACGTCCATCAAGAATGCCAACCTTTTAAGTACAAACAGACTTTATGAAATGGCAAGTATATCTGTTTAAAACAAATTTCAGCTAAAGCCCATATTTTATGAAATCAAGTTCTGTACAGGGGCGGATCTAGGGGGAGGTATTCTGCAAAAAACCCAGTCAGTTACGCAATTTCTTAGTGGTGCAGCCCGTCCTAAAGAAAATCCTGGATCTGCCTTTGTGTGTTAGATTCTTTTCAGGCTGCAAAATTTGTCAAGGCAATTTTTTCTAGAAAGGACTTCTTCATCGAAGCATGTGTAAGCATTTCAAGCCAGTAATGCTACCGACCTGTAGTTTAAGCAAGCTGTTCTTTTGAGAACATATCTGATCGAAATCACCGTACAACAAACTGAACGGTAAAATTCCGAATGTAGGCCTATCATAGCACTTTATGTCGGCCTATAGTCGGGGAAAGCTTATATTCGGAGAGAAATTGGCTGGCATATAATCAAGTGGTAATTTTGCATCCCAAATTATTCATAAAAGAAAGAAAGGGAATTGGGTTCGACACTAAGGGATTGAACTTACATGCAAGTACCTTGTATAAGCGCCGAAAACTTTGCACAAAGGACTTTACACAAAAGACTTGCACAAAGGTCTGTCTGCAGTCTGTCTGCCTATCTATCTACCAATACAAGAATTATATAGCACAAGCTAAGCTAGAGACTGTTTACATGTATGATACCAGAAATAATTTTCACTCCGGAATGAGTTTCAATAAAAAAAATAATTTATTCCGCATTCATATTACAAAATTGACCGGCTCAGCCTGTACATTGTGCAAGTTTCGCGAAAATGTTATTGTGCCAATTAATTGCCATATCTGCAATCTCAACTATCAATAAGTGACCACTGGAATGCGTTTTGGGGCTAAACAGAAAGAGAATAATGCTGTTTTGCTCCGAGTTCAAACTTAGGCCTCCCAAATATGAGTATATGTTTGCGGTTTTATATCAGAATGAAGTTCGTTTTCGGTGTGCATGATACTTGAATGAAATATCATTAACAGAACGCGAATTAGGGATTGCAAACCGGGATGAACTCATTCCAGAATAACATACACGGAACAAAAATTCATTTCGATATTTTGTGAACATATATAAAACAACATGTACAGCCACTAAGATATGATAAAGTCTTTAAGACTGTTAAAGGTTTCTTCAGCGTATAATTCACTAAATGTTTAACCTTAAAAATTAACATCATAAAGCACTTTGTAATACCTGTCGCACTTTGTAATACCTGTCGCACTTTGTAATACCTGTCGCACTTTGTAATACCTGTCGCATTTTGTAATACCTGTCGCACTTTGTAATACCTGTCGCACTTTGTAATACCTGTCGCACTTTGTAATACCTGTCGCACTTTGTAATACCTGTCG
>JANSTR010093993.1:0-12321 GCA_025434805.1 Antipathozoanthus remengesaui | reverse complement strand
GGCGGCGTTTATTTAAAATGCTGTTTATTTTTTTTAAACAACCAACCGCAACTTTACTTTAAAAAGTAGAAAAAAAGATACAGTTCTTTGTCTGCTTGTGCCGATCAAGCTTTACAGTTTTAAAACTACATATGTATCCAAAGCTTTTTTAGACGAACAAACTATTATAGACTTGTCATTTTTTTGTTTATTTATATACCAGAAACATTGGATGCGCTGATAAACGTTTACAAATGAATAAACAAGGCTGGTAATTATTGTATTGCACTATAAATATTTTCTTGTCTTCGATATTCGAATAAACGCCGCATCAGTGGGTGCGGCGTTTATTCGAGGGCGGCGTCGAGGGTGGCGTTTATTCGAGGAAATACGGTATTGTGATATTGTCTACCGAAACTGCAGATAAGTTACAGAGGTTCCAAAATCGGGCAGTCCGGGTAATCCCAAAGCATGGGTATGACGTTCGATCCCATGATATTAGAAAACAATTAGGCTGGGGCAATCTTGAGCAAAGGCGTAAAACCATGAAGCAATTTTAATGTATAAGGTAATGAATGGCTCTGCACCAGAGTACTTGAAAGAAATATTTCTCTCGTCTATCACGCAACCATATAATCTCAGAAAAACACTTCTACCTAACAGTAACGCCAAACGTAACGAAATATATTTTCAAGTTTGGCGGAGCATTGGCGTGGAACAAATTGCAAAAAGATTTAAAAAGAAAGAATACTTTGTCATCTTTCAAGAGAGAGCTCCGTCATATAAACCTGTAAATATATCACACTCTCCATGTATGTTTTCAGTGTATTTCCTGAAAAGCAAAATGATTTATCGAGAGAATCACCGAGGGTTAATAAACATTTAGATCAGTTCAGTTCTATTTCAGTATCTCTCGGTCTATTTATCTGTTTAACTTTTTCCCTCCTGACTTTTCAATTTAGCAAATTTATCAAACCTAATAAAACTTGTCAACTTCTGAATTTCATGAAACAATGAACATTTTGAGAATCTACACTTCGAGACAAACAAAATGAATGGTCACTTTATAGAGTTTCATCAACTGGTTTAAAAGTTAGAACATTCTTGGTTTATTTGAAATCGGGGTTCAGTAAGGAAAGGGTTAACAGTGCTCCGGATAGATCATTCATCGATCTTACCATGAAGAATGTCCCACATAACCACATTCATGTCCTTGTGGGCTGTCATGCAGCGGGAGTTGTCCAGAATAGCTAATGATGTACAATCTTCGTCATTGTCATACCGCAAATCATAATGCAGTTTCTCTGTTGATTAAAACAGCATGAACAATAAATATGTTTCATTGTAAGTCTATGCTGTTTGGCTAAGTCCGCTAGAGATCCAGTGACTGTGACGAATCCGTGTCATGGCTTAAAGTAATAAGATAAACCATGATAGGTGAACAACTGTGTCGGCTATGAAGACGATGAAAGGAAGGTAAAGTTTGCAACATTAAGCCTTTCGACCCTAATTTAGTTTCAGAGCAAACCGGGGTCCCAATTTACTAAACATAACATTCGATGTTCGCTCTTACATCCAGGTGCAGTTGACATGCAGGAAAAATGTTCAACAAGCTAACAAACCTTTTTTCGCCAAAGAAAAACAGTTTGCAAAAGGCAAGGGCTTAAAACACAATTCTATTATTTCGCATTTCTTCGTCGACTGTGAAGGTCACCAACCTAGTTTTCCACAGGTTGCCTTCTTTCGCTCTTTATAAGAAGGAAAGATCTAATAGCCGATGCCAAAAATAAGATTTTTTGCACCTAGCTTGGCGACCTCTTCTCTTTGCAACTCTTAACGTATATCTCGTTGTTTAGTTTAAGATTAACATAGTCTTCAGCTGAATGACTACAGCACCAAACAAAAGCAAAGGAGATAAACGAGTGGACCTGGCAAAATGGTTAATCAAATTCTACAAATGAAATGATCGAAGAAGCGCCAGCAAGCGACAGAACTGTTTTAAACTTACTTTCCTGTATGCTCCACACTGAAGGATGGCGAATATAGTCGGTCTTGTCAGTTTTACGCTGTGTTACCACAAAGTGTTTACCATTTGGTGTAAATCCTGCATGAGTCAGGGTGATTTTTTCATACTTCTGCGTTCTCTTCATCTCAAACAATAGCTCTCTCGTCTCCAGGTCCCAGAAGAAAGCAGTGTCGAGCGGATCATCATTGTACACCACAACAGTACCTCGGTCATCTGTCATGAATGCGTTGATAGTCTCGTTTGGACGCCTAGACTTTAGAGTGGCTACCTAACATTTAATATTAACGGTGAAGTAAATTTATTTAACGTCGACACTTCCGTTAGTTCGAAGGCTAGGATAGAATGTAGCCGACGGCGTGCCCTCTCCCTTCCACCTTCGTAAGTGCTGCGTTCTAAACACAGTTTTTGAGAAGAATCGATGTTTGAAGGAAATTTAACCCCACTTGCTACCTCTGTGACTGAAGATTTATTAAAGTACAAGACAAGTGCATAAGTACGAAACGAAAAAGAAACAAAAGAAAAAGTACGCAACGCTGAGGCTTGACCGCAGTTCAAGATTTTGAAAACAGGATCAATTTGTGACTTTGAAAACATTGTTGGTAAAGCAACTAAATTCGGTAGCAATTAACGGCTTTTCACGTAGTGATAGAGGAAGAAGTCTTATCTCAACACACGGCACAATACATACGAACATGCATACATGTTATGAATTGTGTTGGGAAGTAAATATTTTTAACAGAATTTTTAGTTTTTTAATTTGAGCTTTCGACTCTTGCTAGAGCCTTCTTCACAGGATGTTATTGCCGTGTGATCAGGTCACGTAATCCATTACCAGATCAACCTATCCAAAATCCATGCCAGTGCCAGTAACATATATTTCAAGTGCTCTTCAACATGCTTTTCAGCACACAAGTATATGTTTCATTACGTGAGGGTGAGCCAGACCTCTGTAAGCAGTTCATAATGATTTTTGTCAAGGACATCGCGCCCACAGTTAACAAATCACAACACTGGGATTACCAGTGCTGCTTGCTATTTACAAGAAAGACACATACCTAGCACACTTCTCTTCCTTCAAACACAACACTAACAAAGCTATAACTACATTTATTTTCTGTCAACATACCTCTTCTCCTGTTTCAATGTCATAGATAGACAGGTCTCTGCGAGTCGCTGAAAAAGTGAGGATTTCCTGGCCTTCACTAATTGGGCAAATATCCACCAAACTCGCGAATACAAAATCTGGGATTGTCCCATTCAGGATGCTCACAACCTTCCACGTATTCAAATCGACAATGGCAATTCGGTTCTCAACACGCAAAGCCGCCCGGCGATCGTTGATAATTTGTATGTAGTTTGACTTGATACCGCTGACCTTGCGAACCGGCAGAACGGTTGACAGATCCCACACGGTGACGCAGTGGTTCTCGATTCCAATCCTTCCAACTGTTACAAGATGGCGCGAGTCATCTGGAACACAATGAATGCTCAACACAGTTTCCGGTTTTCCGACACATTTGTGAACATCCTCCCTCGTCATATCCCATATACATACCATGTTGTTACCACCTGACGTCAAAATGACGTCACCATCTACAGCCAGCACACGTGAGACGTAGTTTCCATGAGGCAAGACGTCTTTTCTCTCGCCGGTAAGCATGTCCATCGCGACAACCATATTTCGTTTAGGGAAGACAAGAACAGTTCCATCGTTAGAGAAGCGCATATTCTGCATCCAGTCATCGAGCTTCCCTCGAATGCTTCGCAGAATACATCCTTGTTCCACGCTGTAAATGTCAATTTTCATTTTCTTTGCAACAAAGACTTCATCTTTTGATTTCATGAGAATCTGCGTAACATGGAGGAACTGGTCGTCATCTTCTTGCTCGAAGATATTGAACGAGTGCTTTTGTTTGAAACTATCAATGTCAAGAACAAGTAAAGTATTCTCGTTTTCCTTGGAATTACAAACTACAACGCTTTCACAGGCAGCAAGCAAAGTGTTTTGTCCAACATCTCCAACGGGCTTTACCTGATGAAAAACATGAAGAACTGTTCCAGAAAGGGCACTGAAGACTTGCATATCACTCTCTGTAAAAACCGCGACTTGTGTACCATCATCCCCAGCGCAAACCATGGGAGCAGCGAAGTTAAAGAATTTCAAGCGGAGACTGAAAACAAGATGGTAAAGATTGGCTTGAGTAGGAGTATCGCTGTTATGTTGAAGATGACTATATTCTAATTGTTTCGATTCTGTTGCATCATTATAGAATGAAAGAGATAGATCTCAACGCTGTGTTTTCAATCCCTTTAATCCCTTTTCATAGACAGATAACAAGTATGTTGAAAAAAACTCAAACACATTCGGCTTGTGTTCTCAAAGCAGTTCTTGTATGAACTGCAAAACTCCACGCGTGGTTTCATGACTGAATACATTGGAACCCCGGTTTAACGATATGCCAAGGGAGCGTTAAAATTATATCGTTAAACTGGGATATCGTTATAGCCGAATTCCCGGTATAACGATATTGTGGGAAACTTTGTAAAAATAATATACTGGGATAAAATTGAAAATCACCTACTAGATACTGCACGTTATCTAATAAATTTGTAATTCATCATCAAATGAATTACAAGTACAACATCTAGCAGAGTATTCTTCAACGTTCTTAAAACATGTCAAAAACAGTTTGTACAGCTCCTGTGGTCTGTGATACTGCATGATTTTATCATTACAACCGAAAATATTTTGTGCTCGGTCAACGACAATCCCATTGTTAAACTGGGAATATCGTTATACCACAGATCATTATGCCGCCTGGGGTTCAGTGCCCCATACATTTTACTATAACTTTTGTTGGGCCAATGAATGTTGATCATTATACCGGGAATATCGTTATACCGAAGGTCATTAAACCAGGATTCCACTGTATACACAACTTCTGACAGTTGAAACAAACTTTTGCTATTTGTTTTTATCCTATGAACAGTAGGCTAGAGGGCTATTTTATCACGTGAGCATGCATATTCAGTACAGAACTTGGATTTGGTTAGTACATACAGTACATGTATGTCAGTCAGATATTAATTAAGCTAGCTATAACCACTCAACCAAATGCACTGCTCAATGTGACCAAGGGTTCTGGGAATACATTTGCATGTAGCTAATTAAATATTAAATTATTTTAATTAGTAAATTATAAAATTATTTAATAAAGGATGAATAATAAATGTTAGGTATTTATAATGTATTTCTCTTTCTCATGTATGTTTTAGTTACAATGTACTGTTTGTAACTTCTCCCTTTTTCTGTTTAATCCCTCATTTACCGATTAAAACATATTATAAAATTATAATCAATAGATCTGGTTGCCTGGCTTGTATAGCCAAATTATGGATATTCCAGGCAATATAAAGTCTTAATTTAATATTTATTTAGAGTATTATTTTATTCATTTCATACAGAAGCACTATATATAAAACATACTAGCTATAGTTTATTTATAATTGATTTATTTCAACAGAAACCTGTCGTCTGTTTGGGACTGATTTGAGTGCACAAAAGGCTCCACAGAATCTCACATTGATGGACTATCCTCAGGGCACACCCAGATATACTGGCTGCCACTGGGTCATTTCCTCATGGCCATTGCCAATCAAGCTGGTCTTTCGTACTTTTGATCTCACTCCTGTTGACTATATTAAATTTTCTGATGCCTCAAAGGATCATCGATATGAAGGTGAAAGAATTCTTATGAGCCCCAAATATTATGGTAACAATCCACCACCTTCTGTAATATACTCCATGTCACGTCATGTGATCATGCACCTAAAGGGTGAAGAACTTATGAACCCGTCAAGACATTACACAGGGTTCTGGTTGGAGTACTCTACTTTCACACCAGGTAAGAAAGATATTAGCCATTTCATGTACAATAGTATTAAAAAGAAATGCAAATGGAATCCCTGATTAAAGTACAAAAGTAAAGTGGTGCATTTACTGTATAGCGCTTTTTCCATATGAATGTTCAAAGGCGCTTTACAATGATCAGTTTACCCCGGCGGACTGGAAGCATATATAGGCACATCAGGCTGCTGCTTCAAATTGATCCATGTGTACTGGTACTCATTTTTTATGGGAAATAAAGTTGCACAAATATTCAACCCTCGACCATGCATGCTGGGGATTGAACCAGCTGGAACCTTAGGGTTGGGAGGCAGAGATCTTACCACTGGGCCAGATAATTATTGATTCAATTTGACCATTGTTGTCCGATGAATGTTCTGTGAAATTCATCAAACATTGTGCAGAAACTTTGCTACTGTTTTGCTGAATTAATTATCCTAATCTGTCTCTGTAGTATGATTGTAAATGGGCTGCCCTTTTCGCAACCACCTGTTTATTGGCATGTATCTTCTAGCTGACCATACATTATCCACACAGAATCTACCCCTGTTGTTTGGTTATGAGAAGAAAGTAATTGAGCAGACATATTGCAAATTATCTAAGATAAAAAGTAAAATTCTCGAAATCTGTTTACGAGGAAGCTATAATGGAAGTGTATTGTTGTTTAAGAGAATTCAGTAACACATCATTAATTATAATTATAAGTAATTATTCCAATAAGTAATATTAAATTAATTTTGTAAATTCAGAATCACTTTTATTTTAATTCTTTCGATTTGTTTTTCTTTTCCAAGGTGTCTCTTGTAACTTTTCAAACTCAGTGGATGAAAACAACAACATTTTGTTGCCTGATCTTGAGTTAGTTGGTCATGGATTGTTAACATTTCCTAATCAATCATCCATCATCAGCCCTTTTGCGATTGATTGTACATGGCGGATGAAGGCAGCTCAGGGCTATCTTGTGAAACTGAGCTTCAATGCACTCAACCTGTCTTCAGAATCCATTGTGAATTGCACTGACTTTGTTGAAGTGTATGACGACCCATTTGGTACCAGACTTGCAAAGTTTTGTGCTGGAGAGATGCCTGAAACTGTCCTCTCCTCGGGACCTTACATGGCAGTTCGATTCAAGACTGACAATACACAGAGAAGTTTGTTTTCTGTGAGCTACTCCCAAGAAAAACAGAGTAAGTGTTGGCATATTATTCACAATCAGCAGTGGGTTTCCTTTGCAATTTTGATTTGTGACATACAGTATTTGACCTTTTATATATTATAGCTCTTAACTTTTTAATATGGAGCATAAATTTAGACTGAGTTAAGTTTTGTCTAAGATACAGCAGTAATTAATTTATTAGGCAAGTATAACCTTTTGAGTGTTTTATGCAGTCTGACAGCCAATAACATTTGAACATTACTATAACAGTAATTGGTTTTCCAGGACTGGGCAGCATGTCATGCTCATCCTTGAAAGGAAAGCACTTGACGTGTGTCCATCAGCCTCTGTTTTCCAGGTGTAGTGATTGTCACATGGACACTGCCAATCTCTGGTACATGTACGTTGTACTGTAGGTTGCCTGCACATGGTCTCTCCTAGACATTATAGTGTCTGTAGCAATGCATTCCTGTTGTATCCACCATTTATTGACAGAGCTTGCTGCATGCATGATGACGCAACCGAGTGCTCGACGTGGTATATCTGGGTGGGTTGACTGGGCCAAGCCTTCACTGGCAACCAGTCTAGGAGAAAGACAACTCCAAACTCAAACCCTCACTTCCTTGTGGGTTACCTCTGGAGCTCTAGCTAGGTGTTGGCTAATGGAGTAAACCCTGATTGAAAATCTGGAGTGTGTTTACCTTCTGGCAACTTATATGCAGCTTAGCTGGTGTCAAATGTGTTGGTTTTTTTCCTTTCCTTTGGATCCCACCAGTTAAGCCAAGAGGAAGGTCCTGATGGGTACAGTATGGGTAGGCTCAGGCCCTTTAGTTATTCACCCAAGCTCATAGCACACTTCAGTGATTCAAAAACTACTGTACTACCCATCATCTTACGAGATGGAAGGATGACAACAACTAAGTTGGTTGTCGAGAAAGAATAAAGGTGATAGTTGTACCGTAATTATAAATGGATTACTAAATTATTATTTATGGACTATGAGCAGCTTTTTTAATTTCCTCGGAATTGTTCAGAAGAGTCGAAGTTACAGTACAGTCGGTGAGTGACTAGGCAGTGAGGGTTGTAGGCATGGGTGCCTCGATCATGGCCCACAATCACTCACATATCCCACAGTCACTCACATGCATTGACTCACTTAATGCAACTTTGTCACTGGATTTTCAACTCTCTTGATTGATTCTGAGGAAATGAAAGAAACTGTTCTTATAGTAATTTGTTTATTATTGCCATATTTTGTATTTTGTACAGGTTGTGCTTATAGATATTTAAAAGCAAGTGCATCAACGCTTGGAGTGTTTTCATCTGTTGGTTTCCCTTTCTATCCCACTAAGACCGAGTTTTGTACGTGGCGATTGGCTGTTCCAGAGGGGCACTTGGTAAAACTGTCATTCAAAGTATTTGATTCACCTTCAACTGCTGACAGGGTTATTGTCAGTGATGGCACAGAGTATCACTCTGGCACTGTGATTGGTTCATATTGTTCCGGGACAAGCTTGTATTCATATGACTGCAGGGCACCAGTGACAGTGTATTCAGTGGGACGGTATATGTGGGTAACACTGAAGTTTAAAACTCGTGGCTGGCAGCCTAACAATGATGGAGTTAGTATGTACTTTACAGCTATTCTTCCAGGTAAGAATTTAATTAAACTTTCAACTGACGTTTTTTTTCAGTGAAGAATTAAGTACTATTGATATTGGGTAGCACAGGCAATGGACAGGATTTTCTCCACTAAGTTGAAAATGTGGCATCTCTGCTTAATTAGCCCATTACTACATAGCCTGAAATTTTAAAAAGTGGATTAAGCAAAACGATATCTTTGCTTGACCTATTAATTTCTATTCTGCATAACCCATTTCTTCAGGCCGGACTTGGATATTTGAAATTAAATTGACTTGAAAATTAAACAGTTGATTCATCATCATCATCATCATCCATTTGCCATTTTATGTACATATTTACAAGTCTATAGGAACTAATTGCGGCGAGGAGTTCCCGTGAAACCATTAGGCTTTTTGCAGAGGGAACTCCTCTTTAATTGATTAAAATGCTGTGGTTCAGTCCTTTGATTGAGGCTGCATCATTAGAGACCTTAAGAACGAGGACGGGAACGTCAACGAGAACGGCTGTTATATTTTTAAGTTCCTGGTTTCTTTGTCTTTGTTAGTCAGATCCATTTGTTTCTTTTATGTTTTCGTGAAGCTTTGCGAATAGCAAAAATTAGAAGCTGTAATTCTTGAAGCCGAACGAAGATCGTGTTTAGTTTATATTCCGTCGTTCATGTTCTCTGCGAAACCTCAAACTTGAGCTTTTCACGTTCTCTTTCTTAAGACGACGGTTGAAAGTGTCCAAGCGGTTGCATTCCAGCGTGCGGTCACTGTATTCTGTAATTAAGCCTATTGTTTTGTGGCGTTCTAGTTGACGTTCCCGTCGTCGTTCTTAAGGTCCCTATTATAGAGCCGTGCACGTGTACATGTGTGCATGCCTGAGCTGCAGGGAGAAAATATCACGATTCCAGTGTAACATTTTCCTTGTAATGTAAGGTACTGTAACAAAGAGTTATTGTCGTCCACTGTCAATCATAGTGCGATCTGTAAACCAATCACAGCACAAGGTTTGGGTAGAGTCGTCTGACTGGCTGATGCAGCCTGTTGGCTGCATGTAGAGAGGAAACCTCTATATGGTGTTGCTCTTTTTCGTGAATTTATACAAGATTTCGGAGTTGTGGAAAGGATATAAACGATTACACACTCTCTTTCCTGAACTTATACAAGTGTGTGCTCTTCATTTGAGTGCTCAAGCGGAGTTTCTTCAAAATTCCCATCGCCTGACTGACCCCATCAAAACAAGATCGGACAGTGCTGGTGCTCATACATCTAGTCTACACAAATGCCTGGCCGGTCACAAGTATTCAAACAGCAAATTTTACACGCTTCGCGGGGTGAGACTTGATTGCAAAAGTTGAACTGTTTACAGTGGATTTTTATTTGAAATTTGTATTGAACTACTGCACTTGGGTGTTGAGTTCTCATCAGCTGGCGCAAAGTACAGTACCAATTGAAAAGTTCCCTAAATTTATTAAGGATCACCAAGCAGTTCTATTGACTACAATATGGTTTATTTCAACGTTTTGAGTAGCGATGGCTTTTTTAACGGCACTTACCAAATATCGTGACCAACTGCCGACCATACTGGGTGTTCAAATTACTAATGCCTCAGCAGGGAGACTGTGCCATAGTTTAGGGCATATATAGGGGCACAAACAGACAGTACATCACATCACATGAGTTTCACATTGATCTGATGATGTTTATTGTGTCAAGTCTGGTATGAAGAAATTGGTTAAGGAAATACTGTATATATTGGGTTAAGCAGAATGTTTTGCTTAATTCACTTTAAATTTCTGGTTATGTAACGTTCTGCAGGCCTGCAGTGATTGAGTTTTTAAAAATGACCAGTTAGTATCTGGCCTTGTAGCTCAGTTAGCATGTTCTAGAGGTAGTGGGTTCAAATCCCACTGGGGACAGAAATTATTCTACCTCCCGGCTAAAGGGAGAAAATAATTAATAATGACTGATACAGTCTAAGGGCTCGTCCACACGGATACAATATTTTTGAATCCATAACTTTTTCTTTCCAAAAAAATATCCGTCCACACGTAGCGTATTCAAATCGAATTTGCCCGTCCACACGAATATGCTGGTATCCGGATTCACTCTAGTACCTAGGTCTTTTCTAGCAACTTGAGCCACTAAAACGTGCGACAGGGTGGCTGAGAATGAGGTATTACGTCATCATATTCGAAAATTCCGGATTCGCCGTCGACAGGGTATCGGGTTCGTTTTTTATTTTTTCCACCGACTCTGGAGAGCGGATTCAAAAAGTTCCGGATTCACTGCCGAATTCACCATATTCGTGTGGACGAAAGCCGTATCCAGAAAGAAAAAGTTGCGTATTCAAAAAATTCCAGATCCGTGTGGACAGGGCCGAAGGCTGAAATAATTTCTCCAGGTAACACCAAATTTCTTTAAAATTTCTTTTTGTATACAGGTTCGTCGTGTTTGGTAACAAACTCTGCCGATCTCAACAACAACATTCTTATAAATCACACATCTGATGGTGTCATATCAACCCCGAAGGATGCTGCTGGCATGGATATAACACGTCCCTTCCAATGCACGTGGAAGATCATAGCACCGCCTGGCTATGTTGTTAGTTTCACTTTTACTGCATTTGTGATCAAGACAAAGAAATTTTTGTGTTCAGATCACTTTGTTGCCATTTATGACAGTCCATTTGGCGCAGCCTCTAGGTATAGCAGTATGATCAGTGACAAACTCTGTGGCGAGTTGAGTGATATTCACTCCAGGTGGTTTTCATCAGGTCGATACCTGTCCATTCAGTACAAGTCAGCTGCAGGGAATTCCTCGCAAGACCCCATGGGATTTGTGGCAAAATACTCGTTCGTTACACAGAGTGAGTATATTTATTTTATTACCAGTGGCAGTAGCTAAAGTTTTACTATATCGTGAGAAGATGCCTACTTTTCAATATGAGCAGTTAATTAGGCCAGTTAACAGGGTCTGCAGAAAAGTGAATTTCAGTTTTTGGAACCCACATGGCACCATTAATACGACCATCCTATGCATTAGAACGACTACCCAATGCATTAATACGACCGCCCAATGCATTAGAACGATCATCCTATGCATTAATACGACCACCCTATGCATTAGAACGATCATCCCATAATTAGAACGACCACCCCATGGATGTATTAACAGCTACTGGGTGGCCATTTTATTGGGTTGGCTGTATTAACAGGGTGGTCTTATTAATGGGGTGGCCTTATTAACGGGGTGGCCGTATTAATGGGGTGGCCGTATTAATGGGGTGGCCGTATTAATGGAGTGGCCTTATTAACGGGGTGGCCGTATTAACGGGGTGGCCGTATTAATGGGGTGGCCGTATTAATGGGGCGGCCTTATTAACGGAGTGGCCGTATTAATGGGGTGGCCGTATTAATGGTGTGGCCGTATTAATGGGGTGGGGTACAGTTTCATGTCTGAAGGGGCATATTGACAATTATATCACAATGCAAGGCAATTTATAAAGTCCTTGATCGCAATTACACTTTTAAACAGCTGTTTTTAATAAACATATGATAAAATCAACCGAGGGTTGACGAAAACAATTTTCCGCGCCGTAAATTTGGAAGAAAGCTGACGTTTC
>JANSTR010093882.1:0-12322 GCA_025434805.1 Antipathozoanthus remengesaui | reverse complement strand
ACTACTACTACTACTACTACTACTACTACTACTACTACTACTACTACAACCGGTTTTTAGAGCTCATTCTAAAGTCTTGTCGCAGTTTATCCCATGTCCGGTCATGTTCGTGATATTTTCACAAATCGTCCAATCAGGATGGTCCAGCATAGC
This sequence comes from Antipathozoanthus remengesaui, assembly GCA_025434805.1. NCBI lineage: Eukaryota > Metazoa > Cnidaria > Anthozoa > Zoantharia > Parazoanthidae > Antipathozoanthus > Antipathozoanthus remengesaui. Next base: position 12,169 of record JANSTR010093882.1, on the reverse strand, counting down.
TCTTGGGGGAGGGGAGGGGGGGGGGGGACGTGAGAAATAATGTAGTAGGACTTTCCAGTTCTCACGGCGATTTAGTGAGACAAGTGATTCAAAGTGTCATATATGACGTCTATACTTCTTGTCGCTACTTTAGTAGGAACATTGGGTTAGTCTCGATATCATATCCAGTCGGTTCAAAAATTCCAAACTGTAACAGAAGCCACAACTTTCCCCCTTCTCCCTAGATTCTTTACAGAGGTCGGAGAAAAGAAAATGTTTGCAATAATAGAGCAAGTTTCAAAGTTCATTTCGCGTGCCAAAAAGAGCTCTGGAGACACCCAAGAAATAGCTCAAATCAGTCCCTGATCCGGCCGCTTCAGTATCCGGTAAACCACTGAGCTCAAAAGTCAATGAAATTTCTGATCAATTAAACAAATAACTACCTGTTACCTGTGTTTATATGTTTTGAATAGTTACTAAGAACTGTTGGCTACTTAAAGAAATTATATTCTATAAATGTCACTGTGTTTTAAAACAAGAGTACGTTGATCAATATTTATGAAAGGTATTCAATGCGATACCTTGCAACTACCAGCACCATCTCTTCAATAAACCATTGCGAGGAAGCCAGCCACACAAAGAGTCCGTCTTCTCCCCTGTTCCGTTTTCACCTACATCTTGTTTCGTATTTGAAACTCTACTGATAATATGGCTGTATAACAGCTTCAAACAAGTTAGTGTTTTCTCAGTTCATGTCCCGCGCTTGTTCTTAAGAAAAACTGTCGTGTGACTACACGGAATACTGGATTTGAAAGTCGCTACTCATCCCAAGCAGGTCTTCTGCAAGGTAAAGTATGTATTTTGTTTTTTACTATGAGTATTTTGAGGTTACGTTTACAGAAATGAGATGTGTCGTTGTCGAACAGTTTGAAAGATGAGAGATGAAAGTAACCCAAGAACTAGAGCGGGATTGGCGGTAGCTTTTTAAATTGCTTAAGGTAAAATATATACTCCAAGCTAATTGCTTTACATTAAATTATATTCACAACTAGAATCTGTGATGGCCAATACTGTCATCTTGTAAGTCCCGTCTTTGCTTAGGTCACAGTTATCATAGTCGCACCTTGAAGTGACTCAGCGCTGTCGCTGATTTTTGGGGAGTGGTTTTGTATATCACACCGCTCTTTTGATTTCGAAAGAAGCGCTCTGCGATTGATCGTAAACCCATTGATTAACCACAGATTGCGACAATGGAGGTTATGACTGCAGTTTATCTGCTTATGCTGCTGCTATCGCCTTCTCGCGGCAGGCAAGACAGAGTCAAAGAGGCAGATGGAGAAGGTATATATATTGAAATTTATAGTCATAGTAATTTCACTTGTTATATTAGCAACTTCTAGTTATATTAAGATATTCATGGTTCGAATGTGAGCCAGTATTGAAGTCGGGTTCGTGCATGAAGTAAAACCGACTAGCAGTTAACAAACAAATCTGGTCGTGAGTGCATCGTGGCCGTATTCGGGTTGATTTCAAATTAGGAGAAAGTTAAGCCGAGAAAAGTCATAATGGCGAATTGTCGCAGGATCAGTACGGCTGTGGCGTAGATCAATTGCTCCTGGGGAAGAAATCTTGTTTAATTATCGTTATAATGTGTCTAAAGTCTGTCACGTTTACTAAACACGAAAATCCCTTGTACTTTTACTGAAGTTTTATATTTGACAATTGTTAAGCTGAAGTACTTTTTCTACAGTTGGCTCAATATTTTGTTGTCCAACTTCATGTAAAGTTAAAGATCATTCAGAGAATCGCGTTGTTTCTAAATCTTGTAATGCTCTTAAGCTATTTCAAAAAGCAAAATTGGCATTTTCTTTCCAGGCTCTCCGCTTGGCCCACTGGCGCAGTTGTTAAACATCTGCAGTTCAATTGCAAATAAATCATCAAATTTAATATTTATTATAACGCACGTAAAATGAACCGTTTGCCTTTTTGCAAGCTCTCGTCTTCACAATCAGCTAAACCAGACTCCACACTGACGGGAAAATTAATGTTGCAATATTACACGTCTATACGGTGAAGGGATCTTCGCGTGGCATCTCTAAAATGAAGTAGTGCTAATTAAACGATATAATTTTTTAGTCGTCGTTGTTTCCAATTATTAGTGCCAAAAGACGGTTAACAGTTTTGCAGAAAGACACACGAACGGGGCATTTTACTCTATATACTCTAGGGCATTTTACTCTATATACTCTAGGGTATTTTACTCTATATACTCTAGGGTATTTTACTCTATGTACTCTAGGGTATTTTTCAATATCGCGCACGACTGAAAATTGCGTTTGTATTTAAATATAAGTCTCAATAATAAGTTAGAAGTTAGGTCGGCTCCAACGCATTTAACCATTCAGGATCTGTTTGACACCAATATTTTCAAACAATCAGTCAGACATGTTTTTGCCAGGCGCACATAGCGAAACAATAACCCGCAAGAGACTGAGCACAATAGTGCACCTGTTGAACTCATCAAACATTCATGGAGTCGTTATGGGATCAAAAGTTATTTGCTACAATCCATTGTTATAATAGTGACATATAAACAAGTCGAATTAATGGTTAATGACTGTTGTTGTTTTACCTCATTTCACTCTGTCGGAATCAAACGCTCTTCCAAAATAACTGCGCCACCAATTTCACTACAACAATGTTGTTAGTGTGTAGACACGCTTCTCAAACAATGGTCTTCCAATTCCAGCTATCGACTGAGTTAGGTTCGCAAGGCATTGTGGTTAAATGTACAGCCGCCATCTTTTTTGGTAAGGGCTATTTCACTACAACAGGGACTGGAACAGGTTTTATATGTTTATCTACTTTTTGTTACACAGATGAGCGTCTTTCAGCGGATGCGTTATTACAGAAGATTGTACCGTATGGTAAACTTCCCATAATGCCCGGGGGGTTTCCTAAGCTAGCGAACCTCACAACTGAGCGGTTTGATGTGAAGGCGACGGGTCACACTACGATCTTGACCTCTGACCTCGACGAGCCCGTCAGCCTGTTGGGCGATAGCATGAAACTGGAGGACGTTTCGATGACCTTCAAGTACAAGGATAATAGAAACAAGAAGGATCATTGGCAGTTCTACGCCGAAGGTAGCCTTGACATGGTTTCAATCCTACTTTTGGATAAGTGATGACAGCCGCAGAAATGCAGTGTTAACTGTTATCTTTTTACTGCATTGTCAGTTATTTTTAGTGTTACACAACGTTCTATTATTGGTCCGTTATTAATCTTAATCTATATAAACCACCTTCCAAAATGCCTGAAGAAAGCCTTTTGATGAATGTATGTTGATGATACAAGTATCAACATAGTTTCTCCAAATGTTTAATTGAGCTCAGCCGATGGCTAAGAGCAAACAAATGAAGCCTGAACAATGCCTGCGACCTTTTGTGTTGTTGGACGGTCGATTTGTCGCTTGCTGCAGATGCCCGTTTCTGGCGAAATCTGAAATCAGCTGTTACAGTTTATTGCAAATGGATGTGATTAAACCAAATGAAAAGTTTCAATACACGCACTTCAAACAGCCACCCGCCAAATGTTAAAAAAGAACTTTGTAAAAGGCAAGCTCTCAGGCTCTTGAGGACTTGTTCTTCATGTCAAAGAAAGCTTCAAATCAAACTGAACATCATATCTATCACTTCACTAAAAACACGCCTTAGAAGCGGAGGCTATCCAGAAGTCAAAAACAACAATGGAAGAAATTAAATTCGAAAAAGGGAGTGCAGTATTGAAACCCACACCGAAAACGCGCAAAAAGTATATTTCCTTTTGTAACAACATTCAACTTAGCGGCTCGAAGAACTGGTGCCTAATCCAAAACCAACCAGGAGTTAACGCAATATTCGCAAAGACTCCAATTGCGTTCTACAAAAAAATGCAACTTCTTAAAGAGAGGCTTGTTAGAGCAAAACTGTAAAACATGCATTTTAAACCGACCAACACAAACCGAGCTTGAGGCTTTCATTATCTTAATTTATGTGCAAAGCTTCGCATGTCTACCATCCTTTTACACAATGAAAAAATAGCTAAGGAGCTCGCTTCAACTGTCTGTTTGCAAAGCGAGTAGTTCCTCCACGCTAGCTCTGATACTCTTTTCTGTTTCAGGTAAATGGAAACGTAGCAACATGAGCGCCAGGGTAAGGATTGAGGAATCAAAGGTTGGAAATCATCACACGTTGGTAGCCACGACCAACAAGCTCAACCTCTATGACATGGCCATGGACATTGCCGAGAGGGACAGCGTTGAACATTCGGGCATCAGCCTTGATTTACTGAAAGAGCTTAATGTTCATAACGTAGAAATGTATTCGGTGTTCAAAGGCAAGGGAGACTACGTGTTTATGATGTCGGGAGAGCCAACACTGGATGGCACGAGAGTCTCTGACTGCAAGGTGTTTATCAGGCGAACCCCGAAGAAGAAAGGCGTGTTTTCAGTATTACTTGAGTTTGATAAGGATCTTCCATCAAGAGTTTTGCTAAAACTGATCAGTGATGACATGTTTAAAATTCCGTTTATCAACCATTTGGTCGCTAAGACGCACATTTTCCGCACTTCTCCCACTAAGTTTGGATTTGTTGCCTCCACTGGAAGTATTGATAAAATTCCTCTGAAGTCTTTTGGTGGAGGAATTTTGTCAGATGAACTGGGTTCGCACGTGTCCAAAGGACTCACCCTTCTCTTACCCATTCAGTTAGGATCAGAGGACAACAAACCTGTTAAGGTGGCTGTGATTATTGCGTTACCTAAAGTCAGGTTTATCACCGCCAAGCACGAAAATGTTAGTCTGGCACAGACTTTAAAAGCCCTATCCCCAACCTCAACCATTAAAGGACTTCCCAACGGCTTTCCGAATATGAAGACGGTGAATATCAACCATTTTAGCTATGACATCAATCAAGAAACCTTCTCCGTTGCTGCACACGTGACCAAACCTTTTCCCATCATTCCGCTGTTGCTAAACACGACAACAGCGCATGTTATGTTCCGCCATCACGTGGGTGACGCGTTTAACACGTGGTCGTTTGGAGGACACAGTCTTGCACGGCTTGCCGGATCAAACGCTAAACTAACGCTGTCAACAGATGAGGATTCAGGAATTATGTTCATCTCTGGTCACGTTTCGGGACTTTCCATTCGGAAGCTGGCTAATCAATACGATTTGTCTTTCATACCTGACGAAGAGAGCCGCGCTATTATTGAAAACAGCAAAATGCAAGATTTTTTCTTCATAAATCCCTTAATAAAGTCAGCAATATCGCATAAACACAGAAACAAGTACATCTATATCTCTGGCCGTGGAAAGTTTCCACAGGTAAGTAGTGTTTTGATCATGATGGATTTGACCGTAGAAAACTGGCCACTCTATGATCGCGAGATACGATATATTCCGTAGAGGATACCTTACGATTCCATGCAAATCAATACTACCCATGATTCACCACTGGCTCGAATGATAATTAGGTGTGGGTAGTCAATACTACCCATGATTCACCAGACTTGAATGATAATTAGATGTAGGTAGTTGCATGTTTATCCATCCTCTCACTTTGAGTCTTTGTACGTTCATGGAGAAAGACAGCCATCGTAAAATGCCCACGAGAGGGTTACTCGTGTCTCTTCCATTCAAATTTCAGCTAGGGTATCCAAGGAGGGCGACCCTCCTATTGTAAGGGTGACTCTCCCAGCCTATCAAGTCCACCCCCATCCGGACTACTTTTTGTTCATGCCAGTGGTGCCAGTAAGGAAAGATATGCAACTCTGCTAGGTGGCTATGCTGCTTCCGTGACACTGATAATTCGCAGAAACTGATCTTGTTTGGAGCGGTAATACCTGTTTCTGTACCAACTTGACCACTGATTAAGTAAACTGGAGTGGAAAAGATACAAGGTTTTGAAATTTAGACTGAGAAAAAGCAAAACAATTCTCGGTGGCCTAAAGATATCAGTTTCAAGGTAGAGCTGTCAGTCTACGTCTGCGGTTAGATAAAAGGTGTAATAAAATCAACCAAAGTTGGCAAAACAATATTCCGCGCCGTAAGGTGGGAAGAAGGCTGACGTTTCGTGCTTTAGACCTTTGTAGGAGCGCCCCATACCAAATATGACGTGCGTACCATTTGAAAAGCCATTTCTACTCCTCGCTAGCTTGTAACATCCTCAATGCTTTTGTTTCCAAAGGTAAACAAGTACATCGATGCAGAAGCTGTGGTTTACGAAGATGAAGGAATAATGAAGACTGCGGTCGGGTTTACATTCTCTGATATCTCTGCTGATTACATGCTAAATGCTTTGACTGGATTCGACACGAGTGCGTTGAATTTCCTTGCTAACAGTTTTAACACTTCGCTTGTTTTGTCAACGGAGGAAACTGTCTCCTTATTTGAGAACCCAACACTGAAAAGACTATCCTTCGACAAGGGTCTCTCCCTGATCAGTCTTTTCAAATTTCCGACAAACTGCTCGGGTAATAAGATTTGCGACTCGGCTCAGAATCTGCTGGAGTTTGAACAATCCTATCGTCTGCAGGGTGTGGTTAAACGAAGCGGCGCTCAGCTCGTTGGCAAGGTGAAAAAGAATTACGTTTTAGGAGATGGTCTTGTTCTCAGAGATAATATTCTGCAATTTGACATTCGTGACAGTAGCACAATGTCAATTAGAAGCCGAATGACGTTACCTAAAGAAAAAGTGGCGTTCTATGGCTCATTAAAATTCACCGAAGTTGGTGCGGACTTGGTTATGGAAAGTACTGATTCACTTACGCGATTCTTTGGTGGAGGTATAATGTCTTTTACAAATCTTCGGTTCCACACTTCCATGTCAAACGCACTGCCCCTGGAAAATTTAAATATTTTAACAAATGTCGCTCTTGGAGCGGCAGATAGTACAAGCAAACTAACAACGGTTGCAACTATTAATTATGTTCCACGGACACCTGAACACAGTCACATTGAAGCACGGTTCGTGAACATTACTGTGCAAGACCTCGTCAAGGCGTTTAACATTCCAAATGCTTCCCTTCCAAACTCGCTTTCATCAACACAATTTTCGGATGATCTGGTTGCTCGCTACGTTCCGGGATGGTATGTTGCTGAAAATTTCACACTCACCGGGCGCCTCGAAGCTTTTGGGCGGAATTGGGACTGTGATATACAGCTTTTCACTAGTAATGGCACGACCCAACTCGATATTATCTCAAAAAAGTCTGAAGCTCCCATCGTGCTCGCAAAAGGTCTAATCACTTTGCAAGACAGCCAAGTTGATCCCAAGTCAGGGCCAAGGTTGTTTATCCAAATCGCTCCGAATAAAACCGAATACAAACTGGTGGCGTTTGCGAGAATGTTGGGACTTGGCTCACAGACGCAGATTGAAATCTCCAGCGCAGGTACCGGATTTCTAGTGTTCGGGAGCTTGTTTAGCATGCCTGAAAGTGGGATGCTGCTTTCATCAGACGAAGTCCTGGGATCCTCCACCACGTCAACCTACAGGGTATGTTAATTACAATTGAACATACAACTGAGCTGAGCCAAGACATAAATCAGCAGCTAATCAGCAGTAAGACTACTTTTAAAAAAATTGTGCAATTCCTCCATTGGTTTTGGCTCCATTAAATTCAGTATCAATTGTACAACAATTAGGATGCGCTATCCACTCACCGATTGAATATTCGTCCCGGCCGAACCAAGGCTTTTATCCAATCAGCGGCAGAAACGCAGAATTCTGGAAGAAACCACACAACCATTGAGTGGTTTTTTCCAAGAATCATTCGCTTCTGCCGCACACAAAATAAAAACAAAGAATAATCAATCATGTGTTTTTCATCAGAGGGTGCATTCTGTAATAGGAAACGTTTTATGAAAGCCTGTCGGGCATGTGACTAATCTGTCTTCTTTTGAATTTTAAGGCGTACGGGTGCTTGCCGGGAATTTACGCTGAGGTGACGCGACAGGTGGAGAACCTAGTACAAGGCGCCGCTAATGAGGCGGAGAGTTTCATCTCGCAGGCGACTGTAAACCTGAACGAGGCCAAGACTTACTACCGTCACGCCACGAAGAATGAAGAGGTCCTGAGAGACGAACTGAAACAGGAGAAGATACTTGTGAAGAAGAGGGAACAAGAAGCCTGGCTCGCGCAAGAGAGGTACAACAACTCATGCGAGCTGGATGACTGCCCCAAATGTAAGTTGTAATAATCTTTGGCTGAAAGGAATCAGTATTTTGTTTCTCAAATTTTGAAGTCCCTATTGTGTGCTTCAAAGAAATTTGAGTTTGCCTGACTAAAGCCCGGGATCATCCAAACACGCGTGCGCACTGTTCAGTAAATGTGACTGTTGCTATTGACCGAACCACAAACGAAAATAGGACTGTGTTTGTTCACCCAAACGATCCGAGCAGGCAGTGCGCAACTAAGTGTTTTAGACAATCCGTCATTAACAATCTGGAAGTTGTTTTTTTTTGCACAATAAGCGTGACTTGTTTTGTCCAAGAAACAATGCGATTAGGAAAATACATTATCTGAATCACACCATAGTTTTTTGTACACACTAATGGCTGTGTATTGTTCGTTGATGTAAAATTTGTACTTGTAGCGTTGCTTTCTGGGACCGTTTGGGTGGACAGTTCCAGTCCTATTTTTATTTCTGGTTCGGTCAATTAAAAGTGCTACTTTTATATAGCGCCTTTTCTTGATGAATTTCCTCAAAGGCGCCTAACCATAGTCAGTTGTTACACAGATATTTTGTCTCTGAGGAATAGTTAGAAAACGATTCGAGAATTTAGGAATGGTTTAAAGCTTTTAAACCGACGTAAATGAATTTTAAAACCTCAGTTTTACAATTTGAAAAAACACAAATAAGCACCCAATATCACAGCTGTGGACCTCATTTGCTGAGCTACAAGAAAGTTCGTTTCAACTGAGTGCTTGAGATCCGCATCGCGGCAAGATTTAGGCGATCTAGTTAACCAATCAAACTGCAGCTCCTCCACAGAGTAAATCACATGACAAGTACATCTTGCCTTGGAAGGCGAGACATCATCTTAAACCGAGTGTTGGTTTGGCTCTTTAGTTTGGCTCTGTAGTTTGGCTCTATGGTTTGGCTCTTTAGTTTGGCTCTATGGTTTGGCTCTATGGTTTGGCTCTATAGTTTGGCTCTATAGTTTGGCTCTTTAGTTTGGCTCTTTAGTTTGGCTCTATGGTTTGGCTCTTTAGTTCGGCTCTTTAGTTTGGCTCTATGGTTTGGCTCTATGGTTTGGCTCTATGGTTTGGCTCTATGGTTTGGCTCTATGGTTTGCTCTATGGTTTGGCTTAGTGAATAAGCTAGTTCCTCATTTACCTTTCTAACTATAGCTAATATACTGAATTTATTTAATTGACTCAGTGTAGTTTTCACAAAATCATAAAATACTAAAACTGGTTACAATTGGTCACGCGCCACTAGCAATAGAATTTGAAGATCTTCCATGAAATGTTTCGCTCAACTTTGTATTTTGTATTACCTTCTGGGAATCATGTAGTGCGGTCTGAAAACCATATTGAGTTACTTTACTGAACATGATTCCAGGACAACAAGTCAACCTTTCTTGGAATTAGTTTTATATAACGACGGAAACACTCACATTTAACATGAATAACAAGTTTGTCTCTTTCTGGCCTCACGCGACGCCTTTTTAGTAGAATTATTTGTATACTACGAATACCCGCCTTCAACATGCAATAACAAGCGTGTTCCTTCCCGTCCCCATGCAGCATGCATAGGATGTCCAGACTGGAACCGCTGCTGTTCACATGATGTGTTTGGCAGCTGTGTCCAGTGCCCGTCGTGGAACAAGTGTTGTTATAAGAGCGGTGACCCAGTATGCGCTGCCCACAACCATGGCTGTCTGCACATCCAGAGGGTAGCCAAGGGAAATATGTTTGACGCTAAGGTAAGCCACAGGTTTATCAGGCTTTCTTATTATATATAGCTAGGCTCTCACAACACGGTTACTGGTTACGAGTGTTACGTGGTTGGCGCTCTCGAAATAACCGGCATCACGTGAACAGTTATTGTTGTTACCGCTGAAACTAAAGTGCGTTGACTTCGTCTAGAGAAACCTCAGGACTCTCGGGTAAACAATAATAACCGTTTCCTTCGACAGTAGACAAACTAAAGCTGATGAAAGTAGGCTGGAGTGACTTTTGATTTTGGTAAAGTTTCGCGTAGCAAAAACCATTTCAGTGCACTGTCAATCACGACTATTTGCGTGTGAAAATTTGAGCAATTGAGTGCAATTCCACGCCGAATACGCACAAGTGCAATTCGACGTTAAATACTTCCTCTTCAATTTGGTCAATTAGCCAATCAGCTTGTGTGATTCATCCCTGCGGTGCGATTCTATAGGGAAATTCATTGTTCTCACGAGAGTATTCCACATTAAATTTCACGAAAAAAAATAATATGATTATTTTTTGTGTGAAATTTAACGTGGAAAACCCGAATCAAGTATTGAATTTTCCTTGAATCGCATAGCAGGGATGGATCTCCCAAGTGAAATTGATGAGTGTATATAAACTTGGATCGACTTTTGCTAACCTGAAAAATTTTGAGTGCGCGAAATCCATTTCAGTGCTCAGTCAACCGATTGGAATTAGTGAGCCACAACTATTTGGCTGGAAAATTTGAGCGCGCGGCCGGTTAAGTGCAGTTCCACGCCTAATACGCACTAGTGCAATTCCATGTTAAATACTTCCTCCTCAGTTGGTCGATTAGCCAATCAGCTTGCGAGATTTATCCCTGCCATGCGATTCTAAGCTTAATTGCTTTTTCCTTGTACTTGTGCAGGATATCCTGAAGGATGCTCAGAAACGACTGGAACACTTAAATATCCGGGTGTTTGACGCTGAGTTTTCCAAGGGTAAAACGAAAGCCGTCCTTGACGCCGCCGGCAAAGCGCTCTCTCTCATTGATCGCGACTCTACGTTAGGGATCCATGCTTCCAGGGCCATAAAAGAGTTTGGCTTACGAAACATTGTTAACATTTCCAGGTAAATGGGACAAAAATAGAAAATGCCAGTTTATGAACAACTGAATATGATAAGTCAAAGAACGTGTGTGCTTTTTTTGCGGGTTTGGTAAACTTGCACTGAAGACACTGTACGTATTTCTTGTGTTTACAGCGTGTGTTTTGCAACTCCTCTTCAAACTCTGGCTACCGGCTGTGTTGACTTGCTAGTGAACGCAACCCTACTGGGAACAAAGAGGTCTTTGCAATTTAACGGTTGTCTCAACAAGGAAATGGTGACCAAGATGGCTCATTTTGTCGCCAACACAATGTTTCCCAACATCCATAGCGCGCAAAACAGCCGCAGCGTTCTGAGTGAGGAGAAGCCGCACGAAGAAAGTGCTGACGACACATCTACAATACCGAAATACGCACACCACCTGACTAAACGAGTAAGACGGGAGTTTGATGATAAGCAACAGATCGAGCCATTCTGGGACATGATGCCCAACTACGACCCCCTGGGGGCCACAGTGAAAAAGACAAACCACTTAAGCAAAGTGTCGTTGAAAAGGACATGGAAAATTCCAGGTTGATAACTGAATATAATAGAAATAGGTTGAGGTATAGTCAAATTGGTTCCGGTATAGTCAAATAGGTTCTGGTATAGTCAAATAGGTTGGGGTATAGTCAAACAGGTTGTGGTATAGTCAAACAGGTTGAGGTATAGTCAAATAGGTTGTGGTATAGTCAAACAGGTTGAGGTATAGTCAAATAGGTTCCGGTAAAGTCAAATAGGTTCGGGTATTGTCAAACAGGTTGTGGTATAGTCGAACAGGTTGTGGTATAGTCAAATAGGTTCGGGTATTGTCAAACAGGTAGTGGTATAGTCAAACAGGTTGGGGTATAGTCAAACAGGTTGTGGTATAGTCAAACAGGTTGGGATATAGTCAAACAGGTTGGGGTATAGTCAAATAGGTTGAGGTATAGTCAAATAGGTTGTGGTATAGTCAAATAGGTTGGGGTATAGTCAAATAGGTTGTGGTATAGTCAAATAGGTTGAGATATAGTCAAATAGGTTGAGGTATAGTCAAATAGGTTGTGGTATAGTCAAATAGGTTGAGATATAGTCAAATAGGTTGAGGTATAGTCAAATAGGT
>JANSTR010093771.1:0-12324 GCA_025434805.1 Antipathozoanthus remengesaui | reverse complement strand
CTATGAAATGGTTTCCCTTTCATAGCTAGTTCATATTGAAAATGCTATGAAATATTCATAGCATACATGTGATTTCTAAATGTTCATAGATTTCCTCTAGAACTAATACACCTATGAAATAGTTATGAAATGTTTACCTTTCATACATGTAGCTAGTTCATACTGAAAATGCTAGATGAAATAAACTCTGAAACTTCAGACTGATATATAATGAATCAAAATCCTATGAAATATTCATAACATGCAATACAATTATGAAATGTTTCCATACCAGCTAATTTCATAGCCTTCGATTCATACATAGGACTTAATTAATACACCTACAGAGCTCTGACAGCATAATATGTTTTTTCTTTAATTCATATATATATAGCCACATATATATAAAATAACTATGAAACTTTGAATTGCACTTGAATCAAAATGCTATGCAGTTCTAGAAAGTAAAAGGGAGGATTTGTAATTATATTAAGATTATATGTACACAGGTTTAGGAATGGTTTCCCTTTCATTTATAAGCTATTTCATAGGATACCAGGAGTAGGACTTTTTACAAACACACATGTACAGTCATGTGGCACAATGAAACTATATTTACTAAAAATATAAAACCTGTATTCATATACATGCATAGATATATATTATAAAAACCAGCTTTCTACTACACAGTTTTGAAATAATTCTGTTTTTTAGTTCTGTGTGATGTTATATTTACAACTTTATGAAACGTTAACAGTGAGCCTAATTTTAAGCCCTGACCACACATAGATGCAAGTCAGTGCAAGTTTGGATGCATTAGTTTTTAAAACCAATAGGACACAGTTGGGCAGAGACAAATTAAATTTTGTGAACACAAGTTTTCAAAATGGTATATCATGTTTTATGTTGCTATAAAAAGGAAACACAAAGCAGTAGTTTGCTTGTATTGGCTTTCCGTAACAGAAGAGGACAGTCTTTGAAGAGTGCAGAAACAGTAATCTGGATGAGAAGAAAAAGTTTGTTGGAAAACTTATTACTGTAATTACGATCAAACTTGTGGACTTGCATATTGTGGCGAAACAGTGAAAACTTGCATGGACTTGCACAAAAATTTGAGGAGGTTCAAAGTCAATACAAGTTAGTGAAAGTGAGTGCAAGTGCATTTGAGTTTTACCATACATTTCTCTGTTAAAACTTGACACTTGTACTGACTTGCATTGATTTGCATCTACATTTGGCCTGGCCGTGGGCTTTAGGTCAGTCTGTAACATTTGTTTCCAACTCTTGCACTTGGAAATTAGTAAAATATTTTCATTTCATATAGTATATTAAGAATACATATAGTTGTAACCTTCAAAATGAACAAGCAATCAAAAATATCATAAATCCCATAATCAGACAACTATCATGAATTTGGTTTTCTCTTATAATATAAACTCTAAAATCATAAAACAACATCAACAAATTGTAAATATATATTGGGCATAAAATAAAGAAATTATGAAAATGATTAGGCTGATCTTCAAATTAATATGATTAATGTTAAATTGTTATAAATTGGTGATTGATTATGATTTGCAAAATAAAAATATTAGAGACTAAATGGTATCTTACAATCGTTAGTCACGTGATTTTCTATCGTACCGTCCATTTCACATGATGCATGATCCACAATCTCTTAGTCTTATACTGTTGACTGAATGTTTATCAGGACTCGATATTTTATACAACCTGAGATTTAGATATTGCCACCACTTTTCCAGTGTACTGAGTAATGGTAAGATTTGGGTTCATCCGTAGTTTGTGTAACGAACAATTCTGCACGTTTCACTGTTTGAGACTTGTGTTTCATTTCACGGTCGATCGCTGAAGGTAAGGTCGAGTCACACAATAATTTGGCCATTAGCTGCGTGTCCACATGCATGAAAGGCCGTAATACTCTTGTATGTTTCTTGATTTGCTTGTAGGAATATATAAACTTTGTTTTCGTGGTTTTTCTTTGGTGTGAAGTAGTTTGTCAGCGCAGCGACTTCCTTCCTAACCGGTGGATCGGCATCCTGGGACATTCGCCATTTTCTCGAGCGTAGTGAAGAAGAAAGTCTCTTTGCTTAACATACGTGCCAATAACAGATTTCTGAGTTCTCTGAGCCATTTTTCCAGCCAAGTTCGAACACATGCACCATCTAATTCGGGGAAACTCTGTAACATCGCCGCCATGACATGCATTGCGTGGATCGATCGATTGTTGTTTCTTGCTCGTGAGTTTTGGACTTCGATCGGTTGACAGTTGTTCACTGGTTGAGATATAGTGAGACTATGTTATAAGCACAGATTATACGCGCTTTGTATCCTAACTTCGTGCGATCGTTGCCAATGTTTATAATGTAAAACGAGGCAGCATGTTCCACCCGTGATCTCGTTCATCACTGCAGGAGTAACGAACTCTCAAACCTTCCCGCTTCTCTTCTCATCCGGGATCTACTTCCTTATACTTCCAAATTTGGTCACCGCATTTGGCTATGAAATCATTTTGTAAAAAGTTCATAGCAAGTTCATAAGTATATTATATTTCATAGCATTATGGTGCAGTTAAAGTGCTATGAAGTTAAACGAAATGTTTGATTTCATAGGAAAAGCTTCCACTTCAAAAAACTTCATAGCACTTTCATATCTTCAAAAGGTTTTCATAGGACTGCATTCAAAGTCAAAAACCAAATGTTATAAGTTCATAGGTTTTCTAGTTTTTTTCATAGGTTTGCTATGCCTTATTTTGTTGTTTTTGATTTCATAGCTTTTCAGAACATCTCCAAAAACTTCATAGATTCTTTGAAATTTCATAGGTCTATGAAAACTTCATAGCATGAAATTTCATAGCTTGTTTCATAGATTATTGAATTTCATAGGCATTTCATAGGTATTTCATAGAGGTTCCACATAGTAGTGTGGTCTTGATCCCGACGAGAAAAATCATGACAGCGACGATGAAACGGATGACGATCTGGACGATGAAGAGGCCACCCGACAGCGAGAGTGACGAAAGCCATGATGATTCATATTTAAATGGAAAGATCGCGGAGTTACGTTCCAACATCTATCTTCCATTCAACGGCAGCCAGAGAGTATAAAACTACCCAAGTTCGCCAACCGTAGAGAGAAACCTGTGGTTCCGAGTTTTCTTCTCAACCTAAACAGACGGCTTCTTTAGAAGCCACCAAATCTAACATATGTGTGAAAACGGACTCAGTTCGGCGCTTCAGCACGTGATCAGTGCGCTGTAGATTTTCACCGGCGTTGCAAACCACATTGTTCAATAAACCCCTTCGTAATAAAATGGTTTGTAGAAATATCTTAAAGTTAATAATTCACGAAAACTGCGTGTCAAACCACTCCGAATCGCATATAGAAAATATAGAACAACTCATCCAACTTCATGAGAAGACGCCATTTTGAATCAACTGCTATGAAAAACGCGCTTTATGACGTAATTTTAACCGACCAGTCAGCCGTTTTTAAGCCCTGTCGACGAAGGCCGTTTGGTGTGCCCTGCTGACTTACGATGTTGGGTCAGCTTATAAGCAGATGGGAAAGTAAGTCCACATTCTTGTTTGTCAGCGGCAGCTACAAACAGACAAACGAATTGACGGTTTGAGGATCTGTCTTTCCGTGGTACAGGGTGAAACACAGATTTGTGTCGGTGCATTTCTGTTTTGGATAAAAAACAGAAAAAGTTACAGCTTTCACACCTCCCCACAGGGCCACTAGGTAATAATCGTTCATTGGCATGTGGCAATTCACTGGCTGGTAATTGGCACATTTCCAGGTGGGTGTGATAGTTCCCTGGGTGATCGTTGCTTGGCACTAGATTAAAGAGACCACCCCGTTCTCTGAAGAAGCGAACCAACTTGGCCGCTAAAACAGGCTTTTCTGGGCAGTGGCTGCAGGATGGATCCCGACATTTCATAGAGACAACTTCGTTCTTCTTGCGGTCAATATGCTGCAACATAAACCTGAGAGTTCCCTCATAAGGCCTGAGTTTTCTTTCGCCCTCAGCTGCCGAATTGGGCCCTTCAACAGTTTGTGCACCGAATCAAAATCACAATGTTGACTGTCTTCGTCGTTGGAAATGCATGGGATTCGTTAGCTGTAACTGGGTGCCCACTGAATGTTTGGTCCTTCCAGAAACAATTGCACCACTCTGCGTTCACTCTGTCGAAAACAGTTGCCTCAGATTCTGACAGGGTCTGGTGGCAAGGGGCTTTCTTTTCGCCAGGCAATGTCGCACACAGGATGACCCCAGCAAGCCGCTTAGTCATTGGGCTCAAGATGCTCAATGGGGTTGTACGCAGAGAACCTTGCGGCGTATGAACAAATGAGCAACATGTCCAAGCCAGTGTCTCACCAAAGGCGCATGAAAAATAGGAGATTACAAAATGATGCAGTCTGCCAATCAGGACCGTTGTCAGATATGATCACAGTGGTACTTTTCCCTTTAGCAATCTCGGCTTCAATGATTGGCCTAAGATCATTAACATGCACTTGCGATGATGAATGAAAGAATTTGTTTGCACGTAGAACTATGGTTGCAGGGCCTGTTCTAGGTCTCGGCAGATGTGGCCTACCCAGTCTGTCTAGGTCTTTCGTAGACGGCATTGTTCGGTCGTTACCAGGAGCAGAATTGGAATCTGGCTGTGGAGTGAAATAATTATTGTGTTTTGATATTTTGAGTGAACATTGAAAGAATCGAAAAATAATCACTTGCGATCTTGGATGGTTTTAGTCCATCCACAGTTTTGTAAGTAACCAAATTGAAGTTTAAAGTTTATTCTTCCTTTTCTTTGGAATATTTCATAGAGATGATCACTTTTAAGCAATAAATGTCTTTCTGATTGTGTATCTTTCCTTCAATGGCCATGGCCGAGCCCGGTTCTATCGGCGCGGCAGACCGTCTTCAAATCAAACTGCAGACAGTAGCAAACGCAATAAGCTGATTTGGAGGTTAGAGAGAAAGGGGATATGGCTATCCAGAAGAGTACACGATATTTGTGCAGCGCGCTCTGAAATACAACAATTTGATTGGACGAAAAACAACGATGTTGGCAGATATCATCTCGAATTCCAAGCATGCGCATATCGTGACTGTGCCCATTTAACTGGTCAGATAAATACAAAATATATAGTTAAGCTGAGACGATGCGAGGTAATGATTTCCGAATAGACCAACTATTACCGCTAAAATACCGGAAAAGCCAGAGTTGTGATTGTTACAATCGTTATACTTACAGTACAAACAAAACGAAATCAGACAAATAGAAGACTTATGCGTAAGCGATATAATCTGATAATGAGAGTAAAAGGTGGCTGCTGAGATTACAGTATCAGGACGGTAGGCAGCAAAGAGGCAAGGTGGCAGCAATTGTCCCTCCTCCTCCTCCCCGCCTCCCCAAACTAAAAAGAAATATAAAAACAGACAAATCACTCTAACAAGCTTGCTACCCTGGCCGGGCCGTAACAACATTTGAGGTTGAAATTCCCAACACTCGGTCTCGGTTCCAAAATGACACTTATACTTGTAAACAAAGAATGTACTTTTGTTCCTATTTGAGATCCATACATGTCAGCTTGCGGTAGATTATTCATAATCTCATTCACTTTCTCTCTTTACATTGTCACTCTTACTCCCATTCTTATTATTACGTACGATTTCCAAATACGTATTATAATAATGAAAAAGTTCTATAATATCTTCGCTATTTACTTTATTTATCTCTGTCGCAAACTTCAATGTTTTCTGTAGTAAAAAATTCAAACCGAGTCACGCAATAGGCGATGTTTCTGCATGCAATGTGGAATCAGGAAATCACGCGGAAGCCCGCAGAATCTTCCTCATCCGATCAATTATTCAATTACCCTATTAACGGGATCAACTCTTTTAACAGGATGAACTCTATTAACAGTCCTTTGAACTCCAATAACAGAGTTAACTCCAATAGCAGGATCGACTCCAATAACAGGTACAAACTTTATTAACAGGATTAACTCTATTAACAGGGTCAACTCTATTGACAGGGTTAACTCTATTAATAGGGTCAATTTTATTAACAGGATCAACTCTATTAACATATCAACTCAATTAACAGGGTTAACTATTTTAATAGGGTCAACTTTATTAACAGGATCAACTCTAATAACAGGGTTACCTCTTTTAACAGGGTTAACTCTATTAAAAGGGTTGACTCTATCAATAGAGTCAACTTTATTCTGAACAGGGTTAACTCTGTTAACAGGGTCAGCTCTTTTAACACGATCAACTCTATTAACAAATCAACTCTATTAACAGGGTCAATTCTATCAATAGGGTCAACTCCATTAACAGGGTCAGCAAGTGTTAAAAATTAATTCAAATGTTGACAACTGTATAAACACTTCTCTTACAAAAATGATTAAAACTAAAGGAAACCTACAAGGAACTGATACAGTTGATACAGAAACCGTGCACGCAGGTTTAGTTTCCAATCTCACCTAGCTGCGCCTCTCCATATTTACCGCTCCCCGAGTACCAGCTGCCAAATTTGAGAAACCCGTGCACTCCCCACCAACACTTGTTACTCCACATCTGAGCCATATTCGCCAGATCGCCGTTCCATTCCTATATTTACAGACAAGATGCATTTACAGTACTCAAAGGCTTGTCCAGTTCAGAGGGTGGCGGTGGGGAATACGATATCAAATGGACGGCAAGGAGATAAATACCATGGCTTTAAACTACATCCCAAAGCTACCCTCGATCAAAAATTTAAATAAAAGTCACTAGAGCCAGAACTATTGTAAACCCCCGGGCAAAATCACTTCCTCCCTTCTGACATACCATAGGCTTAGCGGTGGGTTTTAAGCCCAGACTACCCTCCGCGTTTTTCTAATCCTCAATCATATTATATTGAACCTCTTGGACTAAGATAAAATATCTACAGACTCGCACTGTTCAGATGCTGATGGATTGTCTGTTTTGGACGATGATTAAGTTGGATTGTAGTTTATAGTTGCCTGCATGTTATAGATTAATCAAAAGTATCTCTTGTTCTTGCCAGGAGCATGAACAAGTGCATGGTAAATTGGTTTTATAAATTAAATACTTTCATGCACCTTGCAAGAATGATTGGTCGAAGAATTTCTCGCGGATTAAAATGTAGTTCTATTAAAAGTCATTAGATTAATAAATAGCATAAAAAGAGAACTTTTTTAAAAAGATGCACTCCAATACTTTAGCCCTGAAACATGAGTCCTCTATACTATGTACTATTGTTATTGTTTAACCCATTCAGAACTAGACAGGATAACAGCATGTATCTTCTCGTTACATTATCCTCTCAGAATATGTTGTTTACGTTATGAGAATACAGAAATTAAACATACACGACAATTTATCTGAGCTGAAACACAAATTCTCCTAACCTGTTTACAAGAAAGTTATAGAGTCAGTTTAGAAGAATTCAACACTGATATGTCATAAGTTGTGTTTGGGGCTGAAAAAGGTGGTTCAATAATGACCTCACACGGTCGGAAAGGTAGTATGGTAGTTGTAGTTACACACAAATCCAAGATGGCGGCCAGTTGTAGTGTCAGCGGTGGGGGTAGGGGGAATACTAAAATTTTGGCAAAAACGAGAGCAAACGTGTCCACCCTTGCGTCGCCCTATTTAGAGACTCGGAGTCAGTTTTATTTGCACAGTGAACTATCTGAAAGCTAAAACAATTCGCTACTTGACTGTCCAGCCACATCGGAACATTCGGTCAGCATTACTACCATTTAAATTTCCCGCTTCGACGAAATACGGCGCCATATTGGATTCGTTTGTACCTACAACTACCATAATGCACGTTCGAGCCGAAAAGCATTGTTTTTGGCTGTTTTGACGTCATTATATGCATAAGGTCTATAACTTTATTTAACTCAAATAATAGCCTCAAATTTTTCAGTAACGACCAACTCACAAGGTACTCCATATCAGCCGCCGTCGGATTATTTACTTGGGACCTCAAATTGTTATGGAGGTCGAGAAACTTCTCCTTCCAGTCCTCGGTTAGAGCGCAGATCGCGTTATCGCGCTGGTCTGGTTTCCACACCGCCACTGGGACGTCGCCAACTACCGTGCGTAACAGCACGCCATAAAACGCCACGATGAAGGAGTATTGGCTTCGTAGCCTCATTTTCAGGCAAACTTGGTACTGGTACGTATCCCTGTTAGTATCGACAATTTATTGTCAGCGATGAGCAATGGTCAGATATATTCAAATCCCCACTTATATTGTACATATATGTGAACCATGATCGATCGCTACCACAACCTTTAATTCTGTACAAAACAGCCTTCTTTTGTTCAACTTGCATTGTACTAACGAGTTCACAAACACAGTACAATGTAACAGACAACTGCATGTTCCTGAAAAAAAACACAAAGTAGTAACTGATCATCAGTAGGATACCTAAAATGTGTGCAATTCTACAATTGGTTTTGGCACCATTAAATCCTATACCAATTGAAGAACATTTTAGGAAGACCCACACACCATCTGAGCACAATTACTAAACAAACGTTAGTAAAAGATAAGGAAAACCAAAGACTAACCGGTAACAACGCGCAACGAATGCACGCGAAAGTAACATAACAATCCTCGACCTTAAAAATACAAACAGAGCTAGTACAGCACGCGCAACACTGAACAACAACAGCATGTACTGCAGTTATCGAAAGTATAAACTATATAATTAACTATATAACAGCAATGACACCTCTAATACAAATCGCCAATTTCAGTACTTTCCATGTTAGCAAAGCTCGCACTTCTAAAGCGCATGACTCGCATAACCTCGCCCGTGGCTAACACTGTGCACGATTCGCATACTAGGTTTTCAACCCTTTTATTTCATGAATCGTGTGGATGTTAATGGTGCGTATGATTGTTGCTTTGTCAAAAGGCACGCCAATACGTTGTCAGAGCATAAGTTGTATATTGCAACAACTGCAGAGCATAACATACGGCTAAATTACCTTTGATTAGTAGCTAAAAAACCAAAATTACCTTTCATAATAGGACGTTGTATTTACTTAAATATGGAGTAATTATAATTGTTTCGCAAATGATATCATTCCCGGAACAGATAAAATGTTTCAGATATTTAAGATGACTCGGTGTTCCCGTTTCACATTGTAAACTCATCGTATCGGAATCTGGTATAAGATCAGTAACTCGTGGCAAGAGGTATACACTGAGGCATTCATGATTTTTAAAGTTAGACTACCTAGTTTATATCTTAGAAAATAGCCAAGTCGTACTTACGGTCGTGAAAGTTCAAGTACTGAACTTAAAATACTCTGGCGAAGCGGTAACACGCACCAAAATATAGAGAAGCTAAGATAATTGATGTCATATATATATACCTGGTGTCTACAAAGCAGGTCGTGCTGTTATTTATCCAAATCCTTAAATGCAGTTTGGTAACCTGAAGTAACTTATGGAGAATGCAGTAAATTGTTAAGTGCACTTAGTAAAATGGTTTTATCGCTGTATAAGGTTATGAAGGCAGCAAACAAAACCATGGTTCCATATTTGACATCCAAAGTCTTCAAAAAAAATATAGCTGAGATAGCACCGTTCACAGAATATTGTTTATTGAAAGTGTAGATACCCTTTATGGAAATGAGTTGATTTGTTTTTCTCTTTTTTTTTCAAAGTCCGTTAACCTGAACCACTTGATTTTATTTTCAATAATTTTAAAGAACACTACGAAAGAGACAGGATATTTATTGATATACCCAAACAACCACAACAACACAAAAACCATGAAAATAAGTTTCTGAAACCATCATACGGAATAACAAGTAAAGTCAATTTTTTTAGAAAAACTGACATAGCAGATGTGTGTTATTTCCACTGAGGGTACTTTTAACTGAACTGAAACATTACTAGGGCTAGCTTTGTTAAGAGAAGGACTGGCGGTGGAAGGATGCGGCTGCTTTTTCATATCTCTTATTAATCGAGTGCGAGGTCCGTACCGTAAGTTACGGACCCGAGTAATTTGCCCACTTATGGCCCAAGCTCAAAGCGCGCGGGCCATGAGGAAAAAACGAGGGTCCGTAACTTACGGTGCGGATCGAGCAAATGAGGTTAATAAGATGTTTATTATATGGCTTAGAACGTTTTGGTCCTTTGAGACTGAAACTAGGTAGTAGACTCGGGTCCGTAACCTAAGTTACGGACCTGGAATTGACCAATCAGAGCGTGCGAATTTAGCCAGCCTTATAATAATGTTCTGTACTTAGACCTCAAAGAATATCAAGCAGGCCGACGTGTTGTATCACACTGAGCACCGGTCGTTATCGTCCCTATACCTACACTTTTTTAAAATCAAAATGGAGTCGGCGATTGAACCTGTTTGCATGTGCGTTGTTATTGCGTAATTCATGAACATGTGACTTTGTTAGAGAAATTAATGCCTGTGCCACCAAACCACAGTTGATAGCATGTGTCAGCGCTCACTAGTTGAGTGCAGGGGTTAAATGAAAAGAACAAAGTAGCGTGGCTCTCTTCTGAAAACATTCACACTGCATATACATTAATTACATTAATGACATTGATCCAAATGTTGGCCACCGACTCTCTATACTTATTTACATACTTGATAGCTTTGATGGTCGAGTTGTTTTCTTATGTATTATTGTAAACTTCTGTTTATCAGAGCTCGGATTTTAAAAGTCTTGGAAAGTTTGGAAATTGTCGAACTCATTTTCCAGGCCTTAGTAAGTTTTACAATGAGGAGCAGGTTCTATTACAAAGTCATGCTTCATATTAACAGAAATGGTTTGGCTCTATCTCATTTATAGAGACACAATCAATTACAACATACACTACGAATTGAATTTGCAAGCACGCTAGCTAAGCTAATATTTATCGGGAAAAAGCGGCGCTGGTTAATTTGAGCACAAGATATTTTTCTGTTGTCTGAGGCAGTTAAAGACCGAGAGAATGAACAAAGATGGTCCACGCATTGTTAATCCTTTCAAAGTTTAACAGCACACGGTTCCATGTCTTTTCTCTTTACATTATCCACATCAAATATGTTGTTTGGTTATGAGAGTAAAGCAGTTGATCATTGACCAAAGTTGAGGGACACCGTCGGCGAAGCATCTGCTTCAGATATTCACGCACATATTATATGCCGGTCGGAATGTGACGCAGGTAGCCTCGGCAACCATCTGCATGACCGCACACTATATGAACACGGCTTTACAGGGTGGATAGTACAATAAACATAAATCTCAGGCGTAGATAAAAATTTTCTTATGTGAGAAGCCCAAATTCTGGGTAGGGGCGTGCGTCCTAATCTCTCAAACCCTGACCCTATTCCAGACCATAAACGGCCGCAATTTTCTACACCCTATTTCAGATAAAATAGCAAAATCGGTACCCTATAAAAGAGAGAACTTTTTATGGCAGCTGAGTTCTCCTAAAAATGATATCCTTTTCCAACTTAAAGAAAATCTTTACCCTGTTTCAGACCGGAGATGAAAAGGCTGTAAAGGTGAAATTGTTCTTAGATATCAGCTAACTATATAAAGTCAATATGTTGCTTTTCGTTTTACCACCGGCGGCGTTTAACTGTTTATACGACCTACTTGACTGAATTTGGACTGCCACAAGTCACAACTGTGACCCCGTTGCGATAAACAAACTGATATCATATAAATAAAAGTATGAACTCTTTGAAACAAATTTCCTGAGTACACTCATGCAGTTGTTTACAGGAACATGTCTGTTTGAAGTGAGGCTGAGCAAGATGCTCCTATTTTATTGGTATTAAATTTGATCCTCAAAATGTTCTAATGTTCTTAAGATACATGTTGTAATATCCAGGAAATGTATTTTATTAAAGAATTATTTGTATAAAGCAATTTTCTAAAGCTATGTATGTGTACAGTACAAAATTTCATCCACTTTGCGACCAAGCTTGTCATACATTCACAGATCTTTACTCATTTTGAAGCACTCAGAATAAAATGTTCGTGTTTCAGCCTTAGCGTTAAGTCTTACGATGCTTCTAATTGTTCCTCAATGTTCTTATAAAATGTGTTCTTAGCCGCCACACAGGACAATTTCCTGCCGTAAGACGCCCGATTTCTTGTCGGTCGACGAACTGTCTTGATCATAGCTCACCACACTGCCCGATTTTTTATCGTAAGACTACAAGTTTTGATCTTTGTCATCCGTATCCGCCATATTGAATTATATTTGCGGCGTGATCATGTCACAAATACTGCTTCGCTATTGGTTGAACCGTGTTCTGCTTACG
>JANSTR010093660.1:0-12325 GCA_025434805.1 Antipathozoanthus remengesaui | reverse complement strand
ATTATAATTAAAACTTGGAGGGGGGGGTCCTTGGCGCGAGAGGGGGGTTCGAAAACCCCTGGAACCTTCCCCTGGCTATGCCCCTGATCCTACTATGCATTGCATATAACCCTTAATTGCATTGCACATAAGTTAAACTCTCTTGTCACACTACTATGTATTGCACATAACCACTTGTCACCCTTCTACCAATTATGCATAACCCCTTTGCCACCTTTCTAGTGGAGACATACTGTATGATTTAGGGTATTTCACATGATGACAAACCAAAGGAATTACCACTGCAGGGGTGGCGAATGGTAAAATGCAAAACTCGCCGAGACACAAGATCCTTGACTGTAAAACATTCTGAGATTTTGAGACTGAACCAATATTGTGCGAGACTCACCATTTTTTGAGAACCATTCATCACCCCTCACTGCCCTGCAGGGGTGGCAGAGAGGAAGGAAATTTGGCCTCCATCTTCACTTTTTCTAACATTGCAAAGAGCTACTGACAAAATGTATTTCAGTCTCACCATATCAACTTCAAGTCACTTCCCCAGTTTCAATGCAGTTGTGCAGTGCCTGCCCCATAGACACCACATGTACTCCCACAGAATGACAGCAGCTCATGGTCGTTCAGTGCTCCATCCCAATACAGAAAATGCAAACACAATACAATACTTACCACACAACGTGGCTGTGGAAATGGAGAAGAACAGCATCTTGGCAAACAACTCCCATGGACCAAATATGGTATTGCTCACTTCAACGTTCTCAAATGCATCATACTGTTAGAATAAACACTGGCATTATTATTAAATCATTTAATAGCCATGATCACACAAGTTATCAGCAAATTTAACGTGCCACAATTTAACAAAATTACAAAATAAGAACTGAAGATAACTGTACCTTGGCATTATACATGAGGGTGTACAGTCCAGCATACAACAGAGTTGTTGACAAGTATGACTGACCCAGGAATGATTTGGTTACTGTCTGGTGCATAACTTGCTTGGTGAGCTTAACTAAAAAGATTCAATATAATTATTTATTTAGGATTCTTTCTTGTATTTACAATTTCAATAGGTCTGAGATCAGGCCAACAAAAGCATTCAAAACACCTTTCATTATAGTGATGTTAACAAATTAACAGACACATTGCTTTCTGAATGAAAGTTACATATTTCAAATAAATGCGACAGAATTTTGAAGAAAGGTGAACATTATGCTCTGGAAATTCCTCACCTGTTGTGATAATGACTACTACCAAGTTCGTTAGTTGAAAAGTCACCAGTACGACCAGACTCTGGAGAAGAACAAACAAATTTACAAATTTAAGGATCAACATTAGACATTCTGGGGGTGGATGAGGGAGTAACCAGTAAGGTTTAGCCGCTCAGCACTGGAGAATAAACAGATATAGTGGTTTAATGGTAAGTTACAGTGCTGTACAAACATCCCAATTAATTCCTTCTGAGCAATAGCCCTAGAAAGGAAATGGGCCCACACGGAGAAAGAGAAAAAGTCTCTGACCCTGGTGGGATTCAAACCCACGACCTCCGGAACATATCACCATTGCTCTACCAACTGAGCTATAAGGCCAGATGGGAGCAGGTCGTGGGAAATTAAGATGGTATAAAGCGGCAATGAACATGCAAGTGAGGGGGTAACCAGTAAAGTTTGGCCACTCAGCACTGGAGAATAAACAGATATAGTGGTTTAAATGATAAGTTACAGTGCTGTACAATATCCCAATTAATTCCTTCTGAGCGATAGCCCTAGAAAGGAAATGGGCCCACATGGAGAAAGAGAAAAAATCTCTGACCCCAGTGGGATTTGAACAGATCACCGAACTTTGCTCTACCAACTGAGCTACAAGGCCAGATGGGAGCAGGTTGTGGGAAATTAAGATAATTTATTGGTATAAAGGGAGCAGGTTGTGGAAAGTTAAGATAATTTATTGGTATAAAGTGGCAGTGAACACGTAAGTGAGGGAGTAACCAGTAAGGTTTGGCCACTCAGCACTGGAGAATATATTCTGGGGGTGGAGTTCCTTGATTTCATGCACTGTTTTTGTCATAAGTGGGACCATATATTAAACAAACATCAGTGAAGTATGGTCACGATCATTGTGATGTAGTTTTGTCAAATTCCAGATTGTAAAGTGATTCTGGTTCAGATGATAAGTCTAAGCACCACATCAATAAGAAGGAGTGTCATAATGATGGCAGATCAGTAAAATACAAAATGAAATATAATCCACCCTGGTCTAAAGAGTTTCTCTCAAGACCTGAAGGTTGCCTTTGGTTCTAGATTTAGATTTAGATAAATGAGGCAATTATAAAATCTCCTTGTTTTTCACATCTGGAGATTTTTAGCTTTTGAGAGGCTGGAATCAAACTAAGGAGAGGTAAAAGTGACAAAAGTTCTTGTGGGGGAGGGGAGGGGGATATTTACCTAGTTTAAAACTATTTTTAATTACCAAGATGCATTGAATTGACCTGGTAAGTTTGAATTCAAATAATTTTCTCCTAGTGTGAAGTCAATTGGTTTTTTTCCTAAAATTCATTTTTACCTACAACATAATTACCTTATTGAATATGAAATTTTTTTAAAAAAGAGCACCACAATAAATAATTAAGTAGTTAATTAAATATTTTTTCACTTACAATTACAAAAGGAGTCTTATCTTCTTGGTTTCTGGTGCTTATGCTAAACACTTCCATCACTGACATTGCAATGAGATTTAGCGCCTATTGATGAGACATATAACAAAATAATTTAATATAACTTATTTATTATATAGCAAAGATACTAGTAACTGTATGCACTTAATATAATTGATTCTTAAGCGGTATAGATAGCCAGTACAGTCAATACATTCATTAACATACTGACAGTGATCCACACATAACGGGATGTGACAGAGGTAAAGAATTTCAGCTTGTACAGTGTTATAGTCATTTTCTAAAAAAGGCTGTATTAAATAAAACACTTAATATAAGTACCATTGCAGGAAATACCAAACTTCAGCCTCAACACATTAACATCACTTTTGCTTGGTCAATAATGGAGTATTGCCTCAGTTTGATATTTCTAACAACTGCAGAAGACTTCACTCTCAGTTATTATGAAAGTATGACTGATTTTATGATAGTCTCAGATGGAAGAAATTCTGAACCACATATAGCAGATTGGGTATGACCATCACCAACTTAACTGAAATATCTATAATTTGTTCTGAAACAAGTGCTGAAAAGCCTTGTGGGGAGCATTTGACGTATATGTATGTATTTAAAACAGCAAAACATTTTTATTTAAGAAACTAACACCTAACTTCATTTTAACTGTAAATAGTGTCTTTGAATTTTTTTAGATATAATAGTAGCCTCAGCACTTTAAAAACATTATTATTATTATTATTATTATTATTATTACATTCCTAACATTCCTCCAGGAGCTAATGGGGGTATACTACTATCGCTTACAGCGGTCTGGCTAAGACCCTCACCTACTGAAATATATAAATTTTTGTTGTGAAACAAGTGCTGAAAAGCCCGTGGGTAACACTTGATATCTACGTTAACTGTACTGTACAGATCCAACAGGAAAAGAATGCTAAAAAATGATACATACTTGCCAGGCAAGAGTTATTACAAACAGATTGCTTGTTAAACATCTTGGTATTCTGTGTCTGCGTCTTTGAGGGAACAAAATTAACATATATTTAATAGCATATTATTTCCAACAAATAATTACATTAAGTTTATGAATTTTATCCAAGTATTACATAATGGGAGGAGGTGTGTAAGTGTTAATTATAACATGACTTATTATGATGTATACAGTACAATGAATTATTGTGAAAATGACTACTATTTCATAATCATTAGGCACAATTTATTGTGAATTGTATTTGGGCATGATTTAAGCAGGGAACACTATAGACAGTACTTTAAAAGTACACAAAGACAATATTTCCTTGTTACAGAAATGCCAACCTCTGGAAATCTAAAATCTGGAGATTTTTTTTTTATAACACCCCGGCATTGAACTAACCCTCCCCAAGAAAAAGTTATGACCCCATCAAATCAACCTTCATAACCCCAAATAGACTTAAGCTTCCAAATAATGTTCATCTTAACCTTACAGCGGGAATAAAGGAAGAAGATTTCCAAAGTCTTCTTAGGCCTTTCTAAGTTGACCCAAAGTTGAACTGGCCGTGAAAATGAAGAAAGTGTTTGTTTAGTTTCCTTCAACATGTGGTTTTGTGGTTAAAGGATTGCTTATCCTTAAAAATGCCTTGAGAAATGGCAAGGTGAGTTTAAAAAAACAAACTGTTTTGATTGGGTAACATTTGAAGACAGGACGTTGGCTTTCAGTGGTGCAAGGTTGACAAAGTCACTTTTATCTGGGAGAATTGGTTACTTGTACAGGAGACCGGGAGATTCATCCTGTATCCGGGAGATTCATCCTGTATCCGGGAGAGTTGGCATGTATGTAGTTGTTTATAGACATTTAGCTAATTTTATAATAATTGTAAGTTGGACATGTAATTCATTTTCTAATAGAACAATGCAGTTTTAGTTTCTTCCCGTGTGTCACTGCATGCTCAAGATTGCAATAGCCTAGAAATAACATGCATATCTGAGATTGGAGCTAATATTTGGAGTAATTGGAGTTTCTGGAGTTTCTTAACAATTGGAGATCAATGGACTTCATTGTTTGGAGTTTTTCCTTTAGACCTGAGACTAGATCAGATGTAAGTTACACATTTTCATATTGTTTTTACTTTTTGTGCATGAATTGTGAAAAAGTTTTGTTGTTTCCTGTTATCAATGCAAGCAAACACACGTGTACATTTTTCCTAGCTTTCACGGCATGTGATGTCAAGTAAAGTAGTTGGAATTTTTTAAAAGCATCAACTTTAAATTTATTGCCGTCTGCTGATATCACTGTGAGTAGAGCTTCTCAAACTCCAGTACACAACACCCCATGTCTGCAGTACTAGGTATGTGACAACAATTATATTTGTTTCACTCATTTAATATTTCTATAAACATGATATAATTAGCATGAATAATAAAGATTGTACATGCATAAATTCAACACACCATCACACTCATAGAGGACATTCATGGTTTTGAACTTTTATAAAATATCTTAACTATTATTGTCCAACTTCAGCAAGGCTGCACAGTATAAAAACCCATATTTATGCCTGGAACAAGTACAGATATCCTGAAATATTTGTACTGTGGAGGTTATTTTGCATTGTAGCAAATTAGTCACAAATCACACACACCTTTTGAGTTTATAGTAGTAGAGAAAAAAGTCGGATAACAAATCTCTTATTAGACAGAAAAGTGTGTAGTATGGGTGGAAATTTTTACTCATCTTACGTATTTAGACTTGCTCTATGGGCTCACCAAAATACCTCATGAGTCATAAAACTATCCACGCATACCACACACTAAACTGTGTAATAAGATATATTTATTATATAAGCACCAATGAAATACATCACATATATCTAATCACACAAGAAAATTGCATCATTGCTATCATCGCTACATAATAAATTGCACCTGGTTGAAATGAAATTTTGGCTCTCAGGTGTAGCATTTATTTGAGTTAACTCGAGGGTGGCATTTATTCGAGGAAATACAGTAATAAACAACAATTATCCCCCGAAGTGGAGGTGACTAGTGGTGGATATTCACCGCGCCGCAAAGCAGTGAGGTGAATATCTATCACTAGGCACCGACACTGAGGGGGATAATTGTTTAGTATTAACCAAACAGGTGAATAGCACTTTTGAAATTGCTTAATTTATTGTTTCACAACCAGTTTGTCCATCCATCTCACGCGCGCGTTCACATGTCAAATTTCATGCATGAGTGACTGAAGTGAATAGCGCAGGATATTTGGTGTTTGATGAACCAATCAGAGCACGCGAAAAGTGCTATTCACCTGTTTGGTTAATA
The DNA here is from genome assembly GCA_025434805.1 of Antipathozoanthus remengesaui. Taxonomy (NCBI): domain Eukaryota; kingdom Metazoa; phylum Cnidaria; class Anthozoa; order Zoantharia; family Parazoanthidae; genus Antipathozoanthus; species Antipathozoanthus remengesaui. The sequence continues at coordinate 6,351 of JANSTR010093660.1, read as the reverse complement.
CTAAAAATAGGAATAACTTACCTAACTCATTTCTCGTAGTATATGTAAGCTCACGTCATATAATTAGGGCCAAAAGATTTTCCATTTATCTGGCTAGAACTAGTGAAAGTTTAATGGCAATCGCTACACTGAAGGCTATTATTTTAGTCCGAAAACCTTTCACGATCAACCCCTCCCACCCCAATCCTATACGTTTAGAGGTTAAATACTAATTAGAAGATGGTTGAAGGTGACATTAAGCAATAATCAAGTACTGCCATGTAATGTATTGTGGCTACTGTCTTCAAAGCGTAGCCATATGTCACAAGGTTCCAAGGGGGTGAATTTACAAGACGGTAGGCGACGGATAGAAACTCAGTTGAAGTCAGCAACGGATATATTTTTCTCTGCTTTTGTCAGTGGTCGATTTCATATCGACTTCGTTATTTTTGATATGTGTTTTACTGCTTGTGCAGGAAAGGTCAGTTGTGAAAGACAATATTGTAATGTTTTATTGTTTATATTTCCAAAGATTTCTTGCATAATATAACTCTCTTAAAACCCAAAACGGATGTCGATAAATGCATAAATTAACAATTATTGCGTCAACAGTTGAAATATATATATTTCTTTTATACATCAGTGTATTCTCGTTTTTACAATGTTTTATGATTAGCAAATGGCACTTTTTAGTTGTCACTTGTTTGCTACAAATCTCTTGAATACGATAGATCTTACTTGGTACATTTGCAAGCAAGAGTGGAGTGTAAGGAAACGACGCTACCGTTTTGACCTTCTTTGTATATTGCTGTTGACCCTCAGGGAAGTGGGTATTCAAATTGTGGGTAAGGGTGTGAGGCCCAATTCATGAAACCCTGAACTTACTCCAGACCAAGAATGGTAATATACCCCATTTCAGACAATATAGCAAAATCGGTACCCTATAAGAGGGAGAACTACACATTGCAGCAAAATTATATTAAAAACGACACCCTTTTCCAGACTAAACAGCGAATTATAACTGAATACATACCTTATCCAGAGCTAATCGGCCCGTACCATACCCAAAAATGCCGCACATACCCGTATAACCAATTATGCAGAGTAACTCCCTCCCACAGTCCCAGTCCTCGGGTGGTCACCCAAGTCTATTGACCACTCGTTGCATGCGGGGACTTGTAAGTTTATTCACGGAAAAGGATTTTTATTAAAGTGGAAGTTTACCGTTGTTTGACTGTGTGCAAAATGTGGCAAATCTTTTAAGAAATATCAAAGCAAATAAGAAATAATTTTCTTCAGCTTGTCCAATGCAAGAACTGCGGTTCAAAGCCAGACATTGTGAAATCATCATTTTGTTCAAGTTCAGCTATAAGTCACAAGATCACGAGGATATTGTTTGATTAACCTTTGTATTATATATAAACAATTGGTTCTCATAATTAAACAATAACATTTCAAAAGGTCTGACATGTGATTTTATGGTAAGTTATATCTTTATTAGATTGTACACATATTCTTTCCTTTGCACATATGTAAGCATTTCTTCCGTTTGTACATGTTTATCAGAGCTTAACCTGAGCAGCTAATATAGAATCATATCACTCTTAGCAGCTAATATGGAATCACCACTTTTCGTGCCTATTTCCATCCGCGGCTCCAACTTCCGTCGACGGAAGTCCACACCTGTCTTATCACAATACTGCTTCATCACTACATTCACTGAAGATAACAGATGTGGGATAATTTCAACTGGTTACTGATATTTGACTGAACTTTTAGCTGATACGGTGATATTGGGCTATCTATATTCAGACTCTCTTTATTGCAGAAGTACATAAATGAGCTCAAATAATAGAACTCATGGAAAAAAGTTATATCTTATTTGACTTTCAGTTTCAGTCCTTATATTTTTCAAATATCGTCCAGCACCATAATTTTTATAATTTTTAACTCTGCGGTTTTATTTCCTTTTTCAATAGTTATTTCTTTAAAATAAATAAAAGAAGCCTGGAATATAACTTTCCAAAGTCAGTTGTGGATGCCAGATCAATGTCATCATTTAAAACGTTTTTACTGGAATCCAGATCTAAAATTAAAAACAGAAATAGAAAATTGAGCGTAAAAAACACCCTGCAGATCACAATGGAGATATTTTAAAAGAAGCGTGCATATGACGTATTTAAAGGGACAGAGTGTCAGATATCGAATTCATTAGCACGACGTGCTGCGACGACACACGGTAACAAATACTGCATTCGTAATTCGCTTGCACAAGTCCTCTAGAAACCTTATCAACACTGCAAATCAAATCGGCGAATCCAATTTGCCTTTACAGTTGTGTTGAGTTGGTCCATCATGTGCACGATTACCACACTTGTATGTTACGCGTTACTAATTTATATTCTACTGGTTGATGTTACTGAACCCAGCGAAGGTCAAGTAAACGGGTTAGTTCAAAGAGATGAGAAAGACCTATTTATAAATCCGGATAGAAACTGTGATGCCAATTCCTGCTGGTATTATAACTCAACCTTCGTCGGAGGACGTTGCAAAGCTGATAGTTGCTGCATTTGCGGCTGCCTGGGAGCTAATACAACGTACATTGGTCACGTACGCCAGTGTATGTTGTTTGCCAAAATCCTTGAAATAGCAACCAGCACAGTTAAAGTTAATTATAAAATTACAGTTTCCGTTCCGTGATTTTGTATATTTGAAACGAAATTATTTTTTTCGTGTTTTCAGTACCAAAAGGTTGCCTTGACAACTAGGATTTCGAGGGTGACCTATACAAATTCAGTAAAGTTGAATATTTGGGATAATAGGATGGCAAGATCATTTTGGAGCGTCAAATATTCGCTTCATTATAAATTAATTATATCGATATGCTTTACATCAATGTATTCTGGGTAATTTTTGTAAATATTTTTTGTGTGTCATTTCTGTATTCAGATATATGTTTTAGGTTTCTCACTTTAGTAGAGCAATTCTTGAAGTAATCATCTGTTTTCTGTTTTCTGTTTTTTATTTTTATAAACAAAAATACCTGTTTTCATGGGGAATTATAATACGTCCGAACAAATATGATAACAATGAGGCACTCTCCAACTCTAACTTATCCAACTCTGTGCTAAATGGTAGTAATTAACTAACATGACAGCTTTTCCCGTGCTTCGTACGGTAAGAAAGCACGCAGGAAGTTACGAGAGCACGGGGGAACTAGAGCCGAAGCCTCATGATCACACACTACTTTAGTAGTCTCGTCACTTCATCCTTATCGTCACAGGCATGTCTAACTCGAACGCCATTTTGTTTTTTACCAGAAATATATTATGATATAGCAGACCAAGGGTTGTATCTATTCTATTTGAAAGCAAGTGATACAACAAAACCGCCAATCTGTGACTAATTACTGTTATCAACGAATTATGTTTCGATAAATTTTGACAAAATACCTTTAAAAAAAGTCAAGATTCTTTTTCGTCAGGCATTCTCTCTTTACAGCGTTTCACGTAGTGTGTACGTACATACGTACAATATATACTTTAGCAATTTGTAGCAGCAAAACGTTTGCAAAGTTCCATAAAGTTGAGTCAAGAGAGAGACACCGGATCAACGGCTTAACGCCCCGTTGATAGTTAGCTATCTTACTTACTTCGCTAACCTTGTACACGCACTGAGGATGTTGAACTGAACCCAGGAACTCCTGGTTGTCTATGAAATATCTTACATACTGCGCTAACTACACACACACATACACTGAGGATATTGAACTGCACCAGGACCTATTGGTTGACAGTCAACTATATTACCTAGGGGCCCGCGGAACTCCGAAAGGGGGGAGGGGGTGGCCGATCGCGCCAGGGGCACGGGCAATTTCTAGGGGGATCAGGAGGCGTGCTCCCCCGGGAAAAATTTTAAAATTTTGATGTCTGAAATTGCTGGAAATGCACTTAATTTTTATAACCGTGAATAATTGGGCCTCTCTTGCAAATGCTTAAAGGCATTATAGAGGTAAGACATTTTGAAATCAGGCCTGGGTTAGGATAAATGAAACAGCTGTTTGATTATTATAGCAGAGATTCTGTGCAATGACAACTGAACAACTGAGCAAAAATATGTTTCTCTATTACAATATCGCGGCCTGCCTTCCTTGGTTAATATTTTCTTTTTGTTCTTTCCTTTTCCCTTCCTTTTTCTCTTTCTTTCTCGCTGTCTTTTATTTCCTCTCTTCTTTCCTCCTTTCTTTTCTCCCACTTTGAACTGAGCACAGGTTCTCCTCGATGATAGTCAGCTATCTTACCCACTGTGCTAACCACAGACACACACACACACACACACACACACACACACACACACACACACACATACACTTTGGATATTGAACTGAACCCGGGACCTCTTGGTTGACAGTCACCTATATTACCTACTGAGCTGGCTTCCCAATTTCTTCATATCCTGGGCTAGTTTTAATTACGACCGTAATTTGACAGTTTCGTTTATTGGTTGCGAAACATCCACGTCTTGTTGGAAACCGCGGCACTATTCTTATCGGGCATTCACTCGACATTTATCAGTTGTGATGGATAACACAAAATCTATAAATTCAAACACCAGTAGTTTGTATCATAAACGCGTCTCATTCTTCAATCTTATGTGTTACAGAAACAGAATACATCCTTGGAGAAAGAGCAAAGAGTTGCACAGAAACCTGTGACAGGTTTGGAAGTGTCTGTCTCGCAAAAGGGCACGGCTTCATTAACTCCACGACTACGTTATCAATCTTCCGTTCACTTAATGTCAGTTGTAAATTTGGCGAATTTAATACAGACAGGTATTATTATCAAGACAGCCCTGCGTATTTTGCTGGCAAAGGAATTTATAATGGACGGTGCGTTGGGTTCAAGAACGTTCCTAAGAGTATATACTGTACTCGCGGCCATAATCCTGGCGTGCGAAGACTGTGTCCTTGTAAAGGTATTTGTTGTGTTCTGATCAACTAAGATAAAAAAAAAATGATTTTGTTTGAACCATCGTTGCATAGATACATCACAGCGATGAATTTAGTTACTGAGTCTAATATTTATCATAGCTAATATTATGATAAGAATGTTTTGTTAATGCATTTAACTTGTTTATGTGAAGATCAAGGTTTACACCCCGATTGGACAAATCCTTTTTATGAAACTGGAAAGGACAAGAGGGTGGGTAAGGTTTTATTTTGCTGCCCCTCTTTTCCCATGATTCTCAATGACCAGTGTAAATATAGTAATGACACTTTCCGTATCTTATAATGTGTTTTGATAACCATTAAGATGTTGTTTGTGTCACCTAAGAAAAAACATAAGACTAGGCATAAAAAGCTACGTATGCATTGACTGTCCAATTCTATATCCCCTTCAGTTATCGGGGTCGGATAATCAACACTTCACAAGGAACTTGGAATTATGTAATACATGTACCTCGCAAGAACACATCACGCAGTTTTTAATTTTTAATATATTATGTTGTGCCCAGACCTTGGGTTGTATATCTTTTCGAAAATGAACTCTGAAAAGTATCTCGGCAGCGTTCGATAGATGCTAATTCAGTTTAGAGGCATTGTAGAGAGATATTAATCTCCGGCTAGAAAAAGTTAGTCACATGAGAAACCTTCGTTCCTCCTCCTCTTTGAGCCTGTCCATTCCGCTAGTTTTCAATGTGTTCCAGGATAATGTATGTGCAGGTTTCAATTCCCTTCCGACTTCAGTAAAATCATGTAATGACTTCAAGCAGTTTTCTAAGCAGACCTTTACTATTCTGAAGGAGCGTTGTTCTGTACAAATCACTCGATTTTATATTTTCTTAGACCTTTGTATATACAGTGGAACCCCGCTATAACTAAGTGTCACGGTACCGAAAAAATGTTCGTTACACCGGGTCTTCTTTATAGCGAAGACCCCGTTATAACGAATTACCCGGTTAGTAACAGTAACACCCGAGGGAAATCATCGATGTCGTTAAGTAATCATCTCGATTTGTCTCTACAGCTCAAAAAACGTTCCTCGTTTCACTTTAAAAAATCTTCCAATGTAGATTGCTTTTTTCGGCCCGCGACATCAATGGCAAGAAATGTGTCCTCCATAATTGAAAGGTGCCGGAGAATTTCTTTTTCCCGGGCACCTGCCTTGTCGCCGCTGACAACGAAGTTGCGAAAACATGACAAATGTAAATGTATTATTATTCCTTAGAGTTTTATATCATTATATTTGTACCTATATTATATATATGTACTGTTTCCTAGTTTTAGCGGATTTTATTTATAGTTAGAATAGCAGGCAAAGAGCCATTGTATATGGATGAATTGCTCTTAAACCGTTACTATTATTATTATTA
>JANSTR010093549.1:0-12327 GCA_025434805.1 Antipathozoanthus remengesaui | reverse complement strand
GTCTGTTTCGTTTACTGTTCAGTGTATTTTGAATTTCAAATTTACATTTCCAAGATGAGAAAAGAGGGAAGAGCTATCTCTTTTATACTGGAACTGCCTGTTTAATTACAATAATGAAACAGGTACATCAACAAAGGTTATTATCCTATAAGATAAAATGTACAATAAATAAAAAAAGATGGGTGAAAGTACATAAGCATCAATCTCGAACTAAAAACGTTTTCACAGCACATTGGTGTTAAATAGTCTGATTTAACAGCGGTAATTCATTCCACAAAGTGGGGGCTGCAATCACGAAGGAACGATCTCTCGCTGTTCTCGTTCGCATTGAAAATAAGTGTTGCATATTTTCACAAAAGTGGAATCATTTACGAAGTGATTGTACAATCTCGGCCGTGGCTTTTCATTAACGCAGGTTTTAACCATATACACGGCTTTAGACCCGGCATTCGGCTTTCTTGGTTTACACGGATAAATCGACTGGGTAAGGAGATGACCATTTTAATAAAATTTTAACACACAACTACATGTTCCTGAAATAAAACACAAATCAGTAACTGATCATCAGTAGGATACTTAAGGCATATTGAAAACCTGCTCTGCAACGCTGAAAGTTTTAAATTTTAAAAAATTTCTTTGCAAAAAAATTCTTCATTTTGGTCGCTATGCAGATCGTTGCCATAACAACGATAGTGTTAATTCACACCTTTCTCAACAAAATGCTTTTTTTTTCTAAAACGTAACTTAGTACAGATTTTCCTAAGATCATTCTGAAATTTTAACAACTTCCAAATCCATATATTTATTTTCTAAAATCATGAAACAAACCAAGGGTGAGAAGCCTTTACGGCTGTGCCATTCAAACAGTGAGATTGTGAAGAAGAGCTTGTTATATGCCTCCAGTTTTAAAGTGACAGTTATTATTCGGCTGATCTATCATGAACTCAAGCAAACTTTACCCTGTCAACTTCTAAGGAAGTCAGCTTTTCACACAGGAAACCCAGACATTCTCTAAATTCTGACTTTGTATTGATGAGTTATTCCATTTGAGCGCTATAACGGAGCAAAGAGATTCGCACAACGCTTCCGGTAAAACTAAAGTCCCTTCATTCCATCATCAGCATAAATTCTTATAGCTTTGCTCATACGCCAATTTCATCCAAAGCCTTTAGTGCTTTCCTTAGCAATAACATGTTTTAGGGACAGAAAATCTATGGGAATTAATTCTTCGACCAATATTACCACAGAGTCGAAACGTCAGGTGTCTTGCGTTCATTAACACTGACAGCTTCCTACTCGACAGTTTATAAACAGCTCTCCTCTCCCCCACAGTATCTGTGTGAAACGAATTCATTATAGTTTTGGGAATGGAAGAATGCATTATCCAATTCCATCCTCAAAGACTAAATGCAAATTTCTCCCAAGTTATTAATAGGAAATGTATGGAGACACGTAATGAGAATTTAAGAATGTGCCATTTGGCACTTTTGAGAGTTAAAAGAACGTTCTGAAAAAGGTTTAAATGATATGTGTACTTGTATATAGCCAGTTGATGTTATGACAAAAAGTTGCTTGAAGGACTTCTTAATTTTTCATAAATCTATTAATAACAGTAGGTGTAAATGTTAAACACTGCAAGACTGGGATTTATATCAAATAAGAAATGCTGAAGAAAGGATAAAAACCACAAGGTATGTAGAGAACCCCTGGGGCCTATAGACGTTCGCTCACTCGCCGAAGCAAACGGTTCGAGACTTTAAATTCAAACTGTATCCGCACATTTTATGTCATGTCTGAAGACATACAAATTACTTTGATTTGAAGCTGGAAAGAAGATTTATATGAAGGTACGTTGCAGCCGTTGTCTCAGTGTAAGTTGACAACAAATTTCTTGCGTTTAAATTTGTTGGGCTTTTCGTGTTAAGCTTTCTGTGTGGCTTTTCACTCATTTTTTCGGTTTGTGGAAAAAAATACCGGAGATCATTAAGAAATTGTATGAAAAATGAAGGAAATGCACGGAATCTTCTACGTTAACTTACTAAAAGTCGATCTAAAAGCAAATACCCTTGATACTATATATATTTCAGAGTGACATTACTATCGGTGTTATTTGACGCAATGTTATTTCATTTGAGGAAATACGAAAGGGAACCAGCTATATGCATATTGTGACTTCAGCTAGGTTCCTTCATTTAACCATCGCCTCCGGGTTTGAAGCAGTGAGAGCAAATTGTAAGCGAACAAATCAAAGACACGGGGTGCGCCATTAGCAAGCCGTTAATTCCTCTTCATCGATCTAAAGGGTTTCTGCAAGGTTCGGAATTGGTAGTAGTTTTTGAACCAATATTTAAACTAATTTTCAGTTTGTATCAATATAGACTATAAAGTGAAATATAAAGACTTCTAAAGTATAAACATTCTACATATCGCTGAGGCAAGATTCACGTTATAAAAAAGAAGGAAAACGTTAACGCCGATATATCCGAAAAAGCAGTTGAATTTTTAAAAAGAACTGTTGTTTCAAGGTTTTCGGGGCAAACTTTTTCGCCCATTCTAACCTGTAGCGTAGTTGAGGATTATTCAATAACTCTGCGGTGGTCAAGCGAAATATCTCTTTCAGGGTGTAAATGGGGCGGTGTTCAACACATTTAGTCGTGGTAGGTTTACTAACAATCTATTTATTCTTTCTTGAAGATGATTTTAAAACGGTTGGAAGCTATTTGTAAAGTTTTTATAAACCGCTGTCACAAAGTCTAGCTTATATCATTTGTGATGGCGTTGACGCCACGTTGGCTTTTCGCGATTTCGAGAGAAATTGGCCTTCGGCGCGAGTTTGCCAGTCAATTTCTTAACAAACAGAGCGAAGAAGTCACGACTCTGTTATCGGTGCAGTGCTTTTAATTCTTTCATGTAACGTAAACAATTTATATCGCTAAGATTAACAGCTCGATTGGCTGCAATATTATATCTGTCCGTTGATTATTCACCCCATTAGCGCAATATAGCACACAGCATAAGAAGTCAAAAGTCCTTCAGGCCAAAAATTCAATTAAAACTTGTTTTCCCAAAGATTCCCTTATCTTAAATCGACCAAAATGCTGCTTAAGAGAATAAATGTTTTTTCTTGTAGACTACATTTGTCTTGCTGATCAGTTCCGTCTATTGTTCGTTGCCCACTGAACTGAGTTAAAATGAAGCACAAAACTGATTGATCGTCCTTCGACGTAAAATTATGACAAATTTCACTCAATGGAATAAGTTGATTTAACTTCTCGTTCAACACTTGTGTTGACTTCATTTCTGGTTTGCGATTTAACTAAGAGTTTCTCAACTGACGTGTTTTAGTTACACGTATCCCCAAGCTATTTAATCTGAGTAAGGGCTATCTTCTAACGCTTTCAGAAACAAGGTAATTGAGTAGGCGAGTCTCGTTTGGGCAGAGAAGTCGTCGTAGTTTTAAAGTTATTGCTTGCGTCTAAAGATTTCATTTATTATAGCAACGTTTAGATTCAATTCCTTTTTCTAAACAAAATAATTACTTTGTCGAGGGACGTGTGCATAACTGTCCCACTGCGAGAGGAATTTTCCAAGTATATTTTCGAGATTTAGTTTGTCCCGCAATGCAGTTCCGGATCTAGTAATGTCTTTATTGCCTGGAAGATGCAGTGCTGGGGGAGACTTGCCATCTATGACTTATCTTGTATAAAATGCGCCAATAGTAATTCCATAAAAACAGAAAATAAACGTTCGAAAAATGCTTTTTTATACATAATTACTTCCGATTTTGCTCGTCTCATTTGATGCAATTGTGTTCTAATTTAGAGTCGCGCTTGTTTGGCAGTCTATGTACTTTTAACACTTAAGAGTGTTAATTGCTCGCACGCGCTCAATTCTTCGCTATTGCCAATTACTTTGAATACTACAATACCGAAGTTAAACCCGTTAATTCAATGGATAAAAAGGTCTCCAAACCAACTCCATCACTAATCAGTTAACGTCGATTCATTCCTAAAGTCAACATAGAGATCCTACGAACAACGTTAATAGGCAGGAATCAAGTCAAGTTTTTGAAACATACAGAGTATATGCCATATAATTACAAAAACATTTTCGCATTCGCTATGCCCAATACAGGTGTCGATATCTCGCTGCAAGACCAGGTGATCGGGAACTATTTCATCTTATTTCCCGGCAGGTGCGTAATAAAAAAAGCCATTAAAGTGCGACCAGTGACGTCCCATTTTGTTCCACATCAATGGTACACGTGCCAATCATAAAGTCTTTGCCTGCGATTGGTTCAGAGAAATTAAGTGTCACCTTTCATCCAATTTATTTATCTTTGCTTGTTCTCGTTGTTTTTTCGACACTTATGAATTTTCTACCATTTGTGTGGGTTTTTTTTTTCACTAAGGCGTCAAACCGACATTGCTTTAGCACCGATGGAAATCCAATAGTTTAATGACATTAGCATTGCTGTGAGTTCTGGTGAAAATAGCATAACGCTTGTATAAAAATATTTCTTACCCCTAAATGATCTCCCGCTGGTTTCATACCTTTGATTACTTGAAAATGTGTACTCTAAGATGATACGGTTTTTTAATAATTCAGAAAACTACTATTTCAATATGTCATCTGACCTAAATGTTTATGCTAGCAAAGTCAGTGCAAAGTTAAGTGCGTTGTTTCATATTTTGCCTTAAATGTTTGGAATAAAAAAATTACCTCCAGCTATTTAAAGAAGAGTGGCTTTGAAGTTACTCAATCACTGATTTCATGCTCAATTTCCTTATGACCTTCTTGTGGCGCTATTGTAGATAGAATACTCAAAGAATTTGCTATTACAAAGGACGTAAATCTCAGCGAATCAGATGAGGGGTTCAAATTGTTATAGTTGCTTTTGGAAAAAAATATCTTAATTTGTAATTGAAACGGAATAACCAATCAGTTTCAAGTTATACACAGAACTTCATGACATTTGCTATTAATCAATCTGTAAGCTCGGGAATCTGAAGTACGAACAGACCTCTCCTTAAACACTATAACAGCGACATTAAACACGTGGAAATCATGGCAACTGAAATTCATGTTGATGATCTTGCGGACAAGGATGATAAAAAACCAAGTGGTACAAATATTTGTTCTTGATATTTAATGTTAGGAGTTTCTAAAAACTTGACACTTAAATTTGACTTTCTCTTCACACAGGTCGTCTTCTCGATATTCCGTGTAATGTGTGCGGGGATCGTTCGTCTGGAAAGCATTACGGGATTTACGCATGCGATGGGTGTAGTGGATTTTTTAAGCGAAGTATTCGACGAAATAGAGCTTATACTTGTCGCGCTACTAATGGGAAGGGCAACTGTCCAGTCGACAAGGTTCACAGAAACCAGTGCCGATCGTGCCGCTTGAAAAGATGTTTTGATGCCAACATGAATAAAGACGGTAAGTTGACTTTCCATTTCGTTTTCTTACAGAAGGCATTTAATTTGCAGTTATCAATTTCTGAGATTAAGCCACTTAAGAAAATTGAGTCATAATTCAAACTCAAGAAAACCGTCCACGTTTTCGGCTGTCGTCAAGATTTGAACGCCGCGGTCTATGTACCTGTAACACACAAACACAGAGGAAGTAAATTCTACTTAAACTTCTGTTTATTTCAGTTAAACTGGAGCGGAGACTTCCACAAACTCATTTTATTCACTGTCAATTGTTGGGTCAATTCACATGTAAAGTAAACACCCAGCTATACTTGTATTTTGAAAGTCAACATCATTTAGTGTATTTGCTTATTTATATCTCATATTAACACCTCGAGCCCAGTTGGTATGATCTCGCCACCATGAATATACAACAACCCCGAAAATTCTCTATTTGAATTCTATATCTTGTCGTGGATCTAGTTTAAAGGCGAAGGAAAATGAGAAATGCAATCTGTCCATTTTGCTTTATCGCTACTTTTCAAGTTTTTGAAAAATAATATAGCGGAGCACGAATTAACATTGTGCCTTGGAATTTATCACCAAAAAGGAACCAAGTAAACATTTTATAGCGCAAGTTTTGAAAAGCAATCTTTATAAAACGAAATAAGTTTGCTTCTCACTTTGTTTTGTCACAGTATAGAGTGGCTTTTAGACTGAAATGCCTTCCAAGGCGAAGCCACGCCTTCGTCGATAAAATCATCTCTACAAAGAATTAGTTCATTTATATCTGTTTGTCTTTGTTCTTGAAAGAAATGAAACGAAGAATTAAGAACTTGAACTGTATAAGCTAACAAGTTTACAAAAGCCACGGTTTTAATAGTTTGTTGAAGAGAAAAATTGTAAAGCTACATGAAATAAAAAAGTCATTGAAAGTCACTAAGAAGCCAGACCTCGAAGTTTTGCCCTCAGTCTTCGATTAATTCTCAATTTAACAACAAAATCTCCAGACTCCAGTTGATTGAAACCACGACCCACGTAGTCTCTTGAAAGAATCAATCAATTGTAAAGTATTTCCGCAGTAAATTTTCTCGGTTTCTGAAACCATCCTTTGACGGGCAATAACGATAAAATTATAGTATGCACTGTTCGATTCGACAAATGGCCACACATTTGTGTAACTTGAAAAATACAGAACAAGAAATCAACGAATTCCACAAGGAACCGATCAGGAGAATGTAGTAAACAACTTGCATAAACCAATGCAAATTTTTGGTTGTGTGTTCCGAGGAGCGTGCCAACAATAAAGTTTCTTTGATCTTTAAAATCAATGTCGGTTACTAAACAAAGAGCAAGAAATTACCGAATTTTTTCCTTCCGCTGCTAATTCGTAAAGCTGTACAAAACAAGAAGCGATAACACGGCTTGAAAAGTAATTTCCTTGCTATTCAAAATCTGGTTTATTCTTTTGGCTACACGGTTTACTATCGAATTTTGCTTAACGGATTTGGAGAAGTCTTCTTTTGGAGATACGTGTACAATTACATCCTGTCTCTATTCCAAGTCATAGAAAGATTATCAATCTTTTTCCCTCAGAGGTTCTGAAAAATCAACAACATCTTTCAACCATTTAAGTTATTTTAATTCCTTGAGGGTTGAAAAGCGAGGACTCAAATAAAAAGAACTCGAATTTCCATTGTTTATGACTTTTTCGGATTTAACATCTGGAAATACTCATTGTGAAAAAAACTTCGGCTTGTGGCGGTGATGTGAATTATTAATATAGTATTATACAACCGACATTCAAGTTTTGAGCTGTCTATATTTCGTCTCGCTTGTGTTTATTCTCTTGGAAATCAAAAATCTTAGAATAAGTCCAACTGCATGCCAGGGTGAAAATGAGAAAGATTCACAAACTGACACGTTTCTGTACAATTACTGAATTAGCATCTTTCTTATCTTTGAAATTTTCGAATTTATAGCAGTTAATTTCCGTGGCGGTGCCAAACGAATGCAAGGTCATGAAATTGAAACACATTTGAGACAAAATTTGTAGATTCATGCAAAGTCAGGGACTCATTATCGACAACACTAGCGACCAACAAAGATATATGAAAGTTTCAATATATTTTCAGGTTTAACATTTAGGGTTCAAGAATCTTTTGACTTTCTCTCCTTTTTTCTGTCTAACTTATGCAGACATAGTGTGAATGACTCAACAAAAAAACATACATACTTAATTTACTTCGCGAATGCTTTCCAATTAAATCTTTCTTTAAACTTAAGTCAAGCGCAATTATAAGAAATTGAGGCTTTTCAAGAAAAGCAAACGGGCATTAAAAGTCTGGCTTTTACAATAAAATTCTCGCTAAACAACTCTCTTCTTTTTTATTTCTATAAAGAAATTGACAGACATTCTATACACTGCTCTTCAATTGATTTGCTAGTCCATTGCTGCAGTTTATTTTCAATAGTTTATTAATTTTTCTTCCCTGATACATAACAAAGTTTTTGAGCTCATTAACAACTCAAAACAAAGATAAATTGATAACAAAGTACTAAATAGTTTTCACTAAACGTAAAACTCTACTTTGCTAATCTCACAAAAAGCTGAGAAATATTCATTTTATTATGAAAGTGAACTATAAACTATTCATCAGTCATGCCAAAAGTTTCGTTTAAGAGGTATATTAATCGCTTTATTTCAATGGCTTATCCTCGGGCAATAACTACGGAGTATCACTTTAAATTTATTGGGCGAAGAAGTTCAGGTTAAGCAACATATGCATAGATTGTGCCTAACAGTTAACAGATTAATGAACGAAAGTATTCCAAAATCAAACGTTGACATGCTGGAAATAAGTTTCACGACGAATGATAGGAATTCTCAGAATTATGCGAGCCTATATCCGAACAAATATAGGCTGTTCTTCATACAAGTTTGCCCAGTCGGCTCAGTGCTTCCTCTTCGACATATTTAAAGGGAAGAGAATCAAGCTTACTATGTGTCCAATACCTCTTATATCAACATACATCTCATAAATCTTTCTTCTAATGTCCAAACAAAACCATTTAGACATCAGTTGAAAAATATACATATAATTTAAACGTCTGAAATAAAACAACTCTGCGTTTAATTTCTACTTCAGCATAGCTTTACGAACTTTCAAGTCATTTGCAAGAGCCACCAGACGGCATTGATTTCTATATCAATTTATCCAAGCTTTGGAAACATTTCTGACTCAACTAGCAAATTCTACACCACCGACTAATACTGAAATGCACAAGTTAAAAATCAGTCATATAATTTTCTAATTTTTTTTTACATGCATTGCAACTTAATAACAAACACCAACTCCGACGCAATAGTCAAACACGCGGTCACGTCTCGATTTGCCTCCAAACCGAGTCGAATTTACTTGAAAAAGTGCTTTGCAACGTAAACAATAGGAATCGACAATGTTTTATATATTACATTTTGTTTACAGCCTTAATATTATAAAACAGTTGTCTTACTGACAAACCGAAAAAATATAGAAACATTTTATGAAAAATATTCCTATTATTTTTCTTCGTTTTTCTGATGGACATCGTATGCCAGATGTTATTTCTTCAAGCCATTTATTCACCCAGTGTCGAATCAAAAATAAACTAAAGAACTGAGCAATTGGCAGAGAATAAACTAATTCGAACGCAAAAAAATTTTAAGCGGGTGCGGTGGCTGAATATGAAATTAGATTTCCAAGTCAGAAAGCTCTTTGCTTTATGTCATTATATTCAAAGTTTGTCGTCAAAAATGAAAACACGAGTGCATTTGTGGAAAACATTTCATTTGCTATCGATTCTATGTTGATCAAGTGCAAGAATAAAACTCGTTCCTTCAGGAAGAAAAGGGTACTTTATTAATTTATAAACTAACGATTTAAGTTTCTTTCATATTTCTTACGTAATTATAAGTATTTTGTTTTTCTTCCCAATTTTTTTACAAGTTTGTTTTCATTTCGAGAATTTTAGTGTGTGGTTTAATTTTCGCTTCGAAACTCAAACCCAATTAATTTCTACAAGTGAGTAGAAAACTATATTGCCTTGTATTACGATAATGACCATGGGGTTTTACTAAACATGCCTGAATTTGTTAAAATAATAAAAAAATACCTTTGATAAACTAAGAAAACTAGAAACTAGTTGTTTCTCATAATTTAATCTACTGCTATAAAACATTGAATTCAAGCTCAAAGTTTCAACTTTTGGTTCTTGCCAAATACACCTAGAGCTGTGTTGTAATAGTTCACTGATTTCTGAGCATGCAAGCACAAGTTGTTTTCTCAAAAAATATCTGGCCCTTTCGTTTGTTGAGTAACTAAATATTTTACGTTTCATCTTGTATACTCCAGTTTCATTTTCTTGTTGTTCACACAAAAATCAATGCAAAGGTAATGCCAAAGTTTTGCCTCAAATATAATCACATTTTAGACTTGTTGGCTTTCGCCTGCTTTCCAAGAAATGGGTCGAGGTGTGTAAAGCTTATGAAAATTAAGTTTCGATGTTAAAGTTGTTTTGTTTTTACTGAGTTCTTAAAGATAATACGTTTGAGGTAGTTTCGTGTGAGTAGTCTTTAAAACCGACAAAAACTGATCGAGTCCGCAATTTCTATAGAACAACAATTCCCGCAGTTTTTTTTTGCATTGAACGAAGATGGAAATCAAAAACGTTTAAACATTAAATATGGACCGCATATTGCGCGTTCGTCTCCCGCGGCGATAGTCTAACGACAAATAAATTATTAAAGGTGTATTTGTAAACGCGCTTCAGCAGTAGCTAATTATCGCCTTTTAATGTAAACATAAAATAAACACAACGTGATATTGTTAACGGTCACACTTTGATCATGAGATGATTGGTAGTTCTTTTACGAGACATAGGGCGTTTGAAATGGATTTAGTGGTGTAACTTTAACTGGTTTGTAGTATTGATCAGGATATTAGCATTTGTATTTCAATATTTCCACTCGAAACTAAGGAAACTTACTACTTTTACTATACACCTGAAATTGAGAAATAAAGGCGATTTCAGTTCTCGAAAGGCTAAACTGCAACAAGTATTTCCTCCCTCCAATATTAAAAGAATATTTGAGTGGAGCAGTAAAACTGTACAAATTGAACACATCTTCAGCCGTATGACAACGCTTCTGAACTCATCCAATGACGTGGTTCAGTTCTTCATAGCTGATTAAACAAACTCAAAAATGAATAACTCAGTAATCTCCAAGTTCTCGCTGAGACTTGATGTGAACGGCTGGGCAGCAGTTGCCGGCTGTTAAAAGCTTAAATCTATTACTCTTTCCAGTTTATACCGGTTATTCAGCTAAAACCTGAGTTATTCATGGTTCTTCATGATTACTTGTTGGTCTTTCAACTTTTCCAGTCACCTAGTAACAATACAATTTGGACTGGTCCGCCCACAAATGCTCAACAGGCATGAAATTAATATTTTAATCAACGATCTAGAGACCGATACAGGTTTTTTAATGTAAGAACCAGTAATTTTCAGTTGAGACAGGGCTGTTCTTAATTGCAATTTCAGCCTTAAACTTGATGGTTCAGCCTTAAATGGTTCTTAAATTGTTCTTAGAAATTTCCTGATATTTCCAAACAGTGTATTATAGTTTTCCAGAACAATAAAAGGGCATTAAGATATATGTCTTTGTTTTTGTTTCTTCCAGTGGTATGCAATATAATCTTGAAACTATCAATAATGCGTCCGCAAACGCGACGTGTTTGCTTAACACCCTTCCAGCACCAGTGATGAGTCGGCTAATTAGTCAAATAAGCCTTAAATATAATAACTTTTTCTGATCAAATTTTCAGTCTGGTGGCGGTTATTTAACTTCTTCTCAATATTTGGCGCAAATCTCGCTGCCTGGGTGATCCTATAAAGTCCGTCCTCATAAAAAAAAGTATATAAACTGTTTCATGGTTGTCTGCTGACCAAAATGCGGAAGACATATTTTTCTATTGTCGTGTTTCATTCAGCCAACGAAGTCGATCTTGTACTTAGAACGAGATTTAGAGTATATATATTGAAATGTAAGTAGCTCATTATGGAGTCTTAGTAGCACGCAACACTGCGTGAATTTGTATCACACTCTGATAGATGGGGGAGATATGAGAAGTCCTAGTGCTCATTATTATCAAGTGACCGGGAAGATCGATAAGAGATGAAAGAGTTGATACTATTTTATCTTGCGATCAAGCCTTCGTAGACGCACAAAATAAAAATATAAAGGAGACAAAAGATTATGTTTTGGTTATCCTTCCCGGTTCCCCTTCCCCGTCTCTATGGCACCTTGCCCACTCAACAACTCATATCATTATATAATGCCTTGATGCTTCCTCCTTTGACTAATGTAGTGTTATGTGGGGTAATTGCGGTCTGGTGCTAAAAATACATAACTATTGCAAGTGCTACAAAATCATGCAGCCCGAGATTGATTTAAATTTGTAAACTATAATTTCCTAAGTTTTCAACTTCATCGCATTAGAGTCGTTTACACATACAGAATATCTTTGACACTGAGGAGCTTTTAAAGGGGATATACCAATATCTTTTTTGAGAACAATAATTCTATATATGGTATGTTTTCTCCACAAGAAAACGTGGTAGACACGTGTCTTGTCTTTGTCTTGCTGAGGAAAATCGAGATTCACTTGAGCTGGGGACCATATCGAACGTGTTCCTGCGGAGAGACTGGGGAGAGGAGAAACGAGAGAGGGAAAGGGAGGGGAGAGGAGGGGGGGGGGGTGACTTAGGGCTTCTCTAAGGGTCCATTCGAATGATCCAATTCCGTCTATTCTGGAATAGGAATAAAATCTAAAGGAACCGTCAAGATTCTCGGAGTAACGAAATAATA
>JANSTR010093438.1:0-12327 GCA_025434805.1 Antipathozoanthus remengesaui | reverse complement strand
TAACTGAGGAGAAGGTGCTGCCTTTGCTCTAACATCTGCAAATGGTTAGACCTTCGCGTCTTCTCGGATAAGGACGTCAAACCGTAGGCCCTCGGAGACCTTTGTCAATTGGATCGTAGGACCTGTTAAGATTCTCTGTCCACCTTGGAGTGGTAAAAGTAATAAACTAAACTACAAGCTTACCAAATACTTCAAGAAAAATTCTGATTTATCTCGATAAAAATACAGTACTGTAATTGCTTTGAACAAAACATGTTTCAGATTAACTATACACATTTGATCGTGTGTATTGATGATAATATTAATACCATAAACATTTTTGGGCAAAAGGTATTTTGGTCCCCTATAATCTCATTTGAAACTTTTGCTTCGCTAGGGAATTCATGCAAATTGCACTACGAATGGCAAAACAAACATTTTTGTTAAAAATTTCATTTTTGCACTAGTCGTAACAGCTGTCATAAACTCATGTGGTCAGGATAGATGTCTTCGTAATCAATCTACTCACTACATTAAAACGTTAATTAATGTTAGCAATTCTAATAGAAAAATAGAATGAAAACGAATTGCAATAAAAAGAGGACATGTGATACAAATTGTATTTTTTTAATCATTTTAGAAGAGACTTTTGAGTTTCGGCATTCCTAGAGACTAACGCCAAATGTTAAGTGTGATATCTTTGTAATGATAGCTAAACTGTTTCTTCTTTTGTACAGGGAATAACAGCAATAAACATTTTTCCCATGCAGTGAAACTGTGCATGTTTTATCACTCATATCTGATATTATTCTATAGAAGATTGAATTTAACGACTATGATGTAATAATTGTGATGCATGTGCACTGGTTTCCAAACCACGCACAGGGTAAATTGCCGTTCACCTGCTACATTCATTCAGTCGCGTTAGAAGATTGTTGGTTTAAACAACAGGTATAAGGTGAATGACCCAAACAAATCACGTCCATTGATGATATAAATTGAAGGTGATCTCACAGACCTCTTACTAACAGCTAAATCGACTCGAAGGTATGTTATATGTTATATTTGTTTTTTATGAGGTACTAAATACAAAATAAAATCCAACAGAACATTGAATGTTTAATCTAATCTAACGATTAAAAATATAGATTTTGAAAAAGGCAGTTAGAAATTTAATCAAAGATTGATAGGCTAATTGTGTTTACTTACTTTTTAGAGATTTTTAAAATGTTTTTAAATATTATTTTAGAAGACTGTTTAAACGAGGTTGTGATTTTTGTTTCTTGCAGCATTTGACGTCGAAGAGAAAACTACTCCAACATCAAATCACAATGAAGACAGCTCTGTTTGCTTTTGTTCTACTAGTCCTCGTATTTTTTGGTAAGAACACAAAACACTAGATAATAATTTGACATAAACCTTTTTATTAAATTACTCATGTTTTAGACTGTTTCTTAGATTTTTCTTAGTAAAACTGCATGCCCTCTGACGCTGAATGAACCATATTTGGTGAAAAAAAGTATTTCAAAAAGCTGTAGTCTTTTCGCTAATGAATTTGGCCAGCTAAAGCTGGCTTTCTTGCATAATTGTTTTGAATCAGTGTTTCTTTAATTCTAGACATAATATTAGAGACCTTTTGATCTGAGGACGAGTACGAATACGAGATTTCACGCGCGCGCATTATAGTTACATTAGCAAACTCGTAGTCCACAGCAAAAGTCGTCCTGACTCGAGTACTATACGAGTTTGCTAATGTAAGTATGCGCGCGCGTGAAATCTCGTACTCGTCCTCAGATCTAAAGGTCTCTATTATAAATGTACTTTATATAAATGGTTCGTGTTGCTCTGAACCGAAGCCTGTCAATTTGTTCTTTTCATATAGTTTTTTTCAAAATTCAAACTTGCTAAGCTTCATTACAGTTATAATATCTGTCATTCTCTTGCAGCATGCGCCAGGCGCCCTCAGGAGGAAGAACCTTCAGACGAAAATCCTGACACCGACGATAAAAATCGCGTGGAGGGAGGAGTGGTAGACACCACACCTATGCAAAAACCCAAAGACGACAAAGATCAACCTGAGGATAAAGAGGAGGGAGCGAAAGATGAAGAGAAAAGCGAGGAAGACGAGAATCAACAACCAGCAGAAGATGAGGAAGAAGATCAGGAACCAGAAGACGAAAGGGACCCGAAAAATGCGCCCAAACCTAAACCTCTTCCTCCAAACGTCAAAGGACCAAGGCCGGGAGAAGTTGAAGAGTGAACTCAATAATGGGGTTATTTTGATGGTTTTTGTAATTCTAAATGTTGGTAGGTGTTATTGACCAATAACAATTAATAAAAAAAATCCTGTTGAAAGAGTTGCTGCCTGTTCGTGTTGTATTACTTTTCATATTGGTTAGAAAAATAAACTTTTTCTTGGGAAGAACATACAAAGAAAATCTTTAAAAGTACAAAAAGGAATGTTAAATGAAATACTTAAAGTGGAAATCGAATGAATACGCAAGTTCGTCGAAAACAATTCTCTTACGAAACTGTCATCAGTGATTAATAGTACTAGTTATACCATACACGAGCTCACTTTTTTTGGTAACCGTCATAAAATTGTTAAACGCAATGAACAGTAGTCCCGAAGATATTACAGCTTGCGAAAGAATCGATGAATCACTGATTCTACTGCATAGTAGGTATCGTTTCACGGACTGGCTAAAATAGCCACCAATATTTCATAATGAAGTTGGAATTGCCAGAAAGTTTATTAGGGAATCTATTAAACTGCAATTCCAAAAGGAAGGCTTTTTGAAGATTCTGCTATTCTAGCTACCAGCAAAATCCACCTGTTAAATCTTTTAATGGATGTAGCTACCCACATTACGATAACAGTATTCCCTCGTTTCTCTCTGTTTGAGATGTTTGGTATTGGATTCTAAGAAGGATTCATAAAAGGTGAATTATTGATACTGGCAAATAAGTAACGCCATATTTCAGTTCACTTTGTAGTTAGTTAAATTGCTTTAGATCTTATCACTCTACTGTGATTCTTGTCACCATAATAATGAACCCATGAAAACCCTCAAATTCTCAATGGTGGCCTGGGACCTTAATACTATTTCAAATTGAAAAAACGTAGATCATTTCAGTTTGGTAAAAAGCCAAATTGAAGTAAAACTTTGCTTTCTATCACAAACACAACTGGTTAATTACCTTTAACATCAGGTCAAATAAATATAAACCTCTGGAATCTGCTTTCCTGTCGATATATAATATATTTTGTGACCTCGATAGCTCGCTCCACTCTTCCCGATTCGATCCGGTGGAGAAGTTTTTGTTATAAACAAACATCTCCACATGCATAACATTGCTGATGCTTGCATGTCTTATTGTAAATTTGTTTTTGTTGAACTAAAGTTTTATTATCTTACTCTTTTGGTTGAGAATATAAATTAGGCCTTAAATGTTTTGAAAGTTCCATATTTTTCCATTTCCACCATGTCTATAGAGGCTATTCCTAACATATATTTACAACTAATTTTGTATAAAAAAATAAGATTTGAGTTGGTAATTACTACAATCGCCTATTCACTAGAAACTGCTAGTGGCAGGCGTAAGTGCTGCGAATAAGTATGCATAGCTTTAGAATTTTTGTTTTAAAAATTTGCATTCGCAAGTTGTGGCTGCACAGCGAAAGAACCACAAACCAAACTGACACCAAGCCCCATCTTTTTCAAACAAAGTTTTTGCATAGTGACGATTTAGGAAAAACTAAAATTCAAATGTGAAAATGTGATATACTAATAATTCTACATAAACAGTAATTGTTTTATTTGCGGAAGCGTTTCTCAATGTTCCGGAGACGAAATCATGCACATAATTATTAAATTGTGACTTACTATATAGAGGGCCTAGTTTATAATAGTCAACCAACATTCGATTACCTCCTTTGTCGAGAGGTCGTTACTGAAATTTTAAAAGCAACATTTCTAGTGTCACTTACTGGCTAAAAGCTCCGTCTTAGAGACACCGACAGTTCATTCTTTCTTTCTTCTTTGGTCTAGAATAGTATAGAAAGGGAGTGGTAAATGAGAAACCTAAAGTGGAAAAGGAATGAATGCGCAAGTTTGTCCAAAACAATCCTGTAACGGAAACTGCCAAATTTATTGTATCCTACACACTAGGTCCATGTTCACTTTTCTGGTGACCGTCATAAAATTGCCAAATGAAAAAAAGGTCCCAAAAACAAAGGGGTGAATCTCTGACTCTGGTAATGATATCGGTCCTATCTTTTAGTGCAGTGATTGATTGAAATGGCTGCAAGTATTTTGTAATGAAGTTGGAATTGCCAGAAAGTTTACTAGGGAATATGCAAACCAGTTCATTTCCAAAAGGAAAATTTTGTTATTCTAGCAACCAGCAAACTCCACCTGTCATAAAATGCATTCTCTTCAAATATTTTAATGGTTGTAGCTAATAACATTTATAAAATATTCCATCGTTTCTCTAAGTTTGAGATGTTTGTTATTAGAATACGAGAAGTAATTAATAAAAGGTGAAATATTGATAGTGGCAAATACTTCACGAAATTCATATAGTTAGTTAAATTGCTCTAGATCTTATCACTCTACTGTGATTTTTGTCACCTCTTCATTTCCTGTCTATAGCCTGGCAAGTGCTTTCGGTGAGTTCTACTGACTATGGCGTACATCATATTGTGATCTTAACTGTTACTGTTGTAAAGATATTTTAGAGCAGTGTTTAAATATCATTTGTTACAGCAAGTTTCAAATATACATTTAAAAAAGGAAACTCACAACGGTTTTATTAACCCATGAACATCCTCAAATTTTCAATGATGCCCTCAGACCTTAAAACTATTTCTAATTGGAAAGAAGTAGATCATTCAGTTTAGTAAAAAGCCAATTTGAAGCAAAACATTGTTTTCCAGCACAAACAATGACTACGTTTTTCGTTTTGGCATAACTGGTCAATGACCTTCAACGTCAGGTCAAATAAAAAAGCACCTGGAACCTGCTTCTTCTGTCGATACATTGAATGTTTAGTGACCTCCATAGCTTGCTCCACTCTTCCATTCGACCCGGTGGAGAAGTTTGCATTTCATAAACAAACATTTCCACATGAGCTTACATGTCCTGTTGTAAACTTGTTTTTGTTGAAATAAAGTTTTATTATCTTACTTTTTTGGTTGAAAAATACAATTTAGGCCTCAAATGTTTAACTGTATTAAAAATTTCATATATGTTTCTCTTTCTACCACGTTTAAAGGCTATTCCTAACAAATAAATTCGAATAATTTTATTTCTAAGAGATCACTACATTTGCCTTTATTTGCTGAAATTGCTAATAGCAAGCAAATTTTCTGCGAGTAATCATGCAATAGCTTTAAAACTGATTTGTATTTTGAAAATTTACTTTGGCACGTTTGTGACTATTGTTGATTGCAATTAGTAAATTACCGGTGAACAACCACCCCTATCTTCTTCAGACATGTTTTTGAACAGGGTTATTTTAGAAAGGGATAAATTCAGATGCCTGCCAGACGTACTGATCTCTGGCAATTCCATATTCCTACAGAAATAGACATTCCTTTGTTGGTCTCATGCAGTGCTGTATAAGTTCTTAACATGTCTCTTAATTTGGCCGTTTTCAGCCTCCGTGTTCTTACTGAAAAGACTTTTTTTCCCATTGAAAGAATGCGCTGGCAAGAAACAAAAACACCATTAGAAGGCCGGTATTTGAATTATTCTATATAACTGACCAATAGAGAAACAGATTTATTCGCGAGAGTATTTGAGACGAAGTTACAGATATTAAATGTAACCTGTGATATAGGGCCTAGATGATAAATCATTGGCCTCCTTTGTCGAAAGAATTAACGTTTCTCAGTGTTTTTTTTGCGAAAATCTCGATTTTGGCAGTCCTGTCAGTTCTTTTCATTTCTTCTTTGGTCTTGTACGGCTCATCAATTTCGTCATTTTTTTCTGCTCTTATGAATCGATCCTTCTTCTAAATGCTTCCGAAGGCTGCATCTTCAATAATAACGTTTTGATTAAACTCCCGCTCTTTCCAGATTCCCGCCAAAAACGTTATGACAGAAAACCTCGAACGACGAACCGCCATCAACCAATGAAACTGAATGTTTGATATATCCGACCACGCATTTATCACGTGCGCTCCCTCGTTCCCCGTTTTGGGTCTGAGCTTTTTTATTTGGTTACAGTCTTAAAGTTGTTGAAAAGTAAGGCCCCATTTATCATTAGAGTAGCCAATAAAAACAAGAGTTAGATCTGTTTTTTAACTGATGGTTTCTATGTAACAATGCTTGATGGCAAACATAAAACAACGATACTCTTGAAATGATTAAAAGAACATGACTTCGACTCATTATTAGAATCCAGAGCATTTCGTAATTAAAATTCTTCAAATGACATACAGGTTAAAAGACAGTTAATAAAACATGACGTGGAACCAGCTCTGTAAAATCATTAATTTGGATGAAGTAATATATAGACACGTTCCAATTAGTTCCCTTTATTTCCTGTCTATAGCCTGGCAAGTGCTTTCGGTGAGTTCTACTGACTATGGCGTACATCATATTGTGATCTTAACTGTTACTGTTGTAAAGATATTTTAGAGCAGTGTTTAAATATCATTTGTTACAGCAAGTTTCAAATATACATTTAAAAAAGGAAACTCACAACGGTTTTATTAACGTTCGTCGTTAAAACTTTTCTTTCTTGCAGAAGCAATATGAAGTGCTTAACTGTCGTTGTTCTTGGGGTTATTTCGCTGTACTCTGCTAAAGGTAAAAGCAAAGTAGAAGGGAATATATGTGCAAATGCAAATGGACGCTTTAGCTAGGAGGTTGTCCTCTCGGACGTTACTGAATACGATCGCGAATGAACAAACTATTTTAGCACGATTTTCTTAGAATCGCTTAAGACTTGCCAAATAAGAACAGTTTTCAGGTGGATTCGAAAATTCGTTTGCTAACTTTTGTTAGGTATTTAATTAATACTGGAAGTAATTCTATTTTCCCTGTTCTGTAAAGTCTCAAATGCAGTTATTTGTCAAGATTTTGTGTTTCTTAGGTTTTGTGGGTAACCACTTAATCGTGATAACAGTCGACTCTTTGAAAATATCAGTGAACAAAACCCCCATCAGACAAACCAAAACAGCTTTTCACTTGTGTGGCAAGACGTTCCATAGATGCCCAGACACAACGAATTATATTAGTTCAGTTGTGAACCATACGTGCCTACTATAATGTGATCTGGGCCTCCACGTATCCAACAGATCTTCGTCGCTTAGTCTTCAGAAAGTATAGTTTGAATCTTGAACAGAAATTTATGGCAGAGCATCCGTTTCCTCCAACTGGGTTCATGCATTCATGTTTTCTTTAAAAAATTCTGCTTTACGTATCACGTTCAATAATTTGTTACTTACAAACAGTCAAATTATATTTGAATAGACAACTACATGTTCCTGAAATAAAACACAAATCAGTAACTGATCACCAGTAGGATACCTAAAATGTGTTTTAAATTCTACAATTGGTTTCGGCTCTATCAAATCCTATACCTATATATACCTATACCGAATACATACTTAAAACACAGAATATGCTCAAAACTTAAACACATGCACCACTCTGTAGACTGAACACTCGCAAGTCAGTATCGTTTCATGGTTCAAAAATGTTTCAACTCTTTTCAGTAATGATAATATTGAATGATATAGTTTCTGAACATGATCAGCAATGTCAATTCAATCCACCTCTCGTAAGTTAGACTAGTGAGGAAGCTTAAACTGTCATCAGCCTCATGAGTCGTGGTTTCAAGTTAGGCTACCTCGCCACTATAAAATATTTTAATTTGTAATTAACTCTGTTCTTTTATACTTACTCTAAAGTTATGCTGTGGTAAACAAAGAAACAAACTCGAGGAAAACCCAAAACGAGTGCGTCGCGAACGCGTGTGCGGCCTATTATTACGTTAATTAAAACCGCAAACATACGATCAAGCCGCACACCATTCGTGATAGAATGTATATATTTTGTTTGTTTCAGTTCCGATAGTTTTTATGTAAACGTCAAGATCGCGAACGTTTGTTCAAAAAGATAACGAACAATCCGCGTTCAAACTTATTCACACTTCTCAAACTCATTAAAAATCTCTGTGTGCGATCCCTAGGGTTTCGGGACGCTCTATTGTTTGATCCCGATCCCGGATGCCGCCCGAATCCCTAGATCCCGAGTCCTGATCTGATCGGGATTGGGTATGAATCCCGAGGACGGTACAACAATTCCCTAGCTGACCTGCAGTAGCTGTAGCTAAGACTCACCCCACTTACAGTACGGTAGGCGTTGCGATCTCAAAACTAATGACCTCACTAAAAGTCCTAGAACTCACACTGTACAAAGATTACCAAAAAAGCTAACTCTGCATTAACCTTTATCTGACAAAACGTCCTCCATTCTATGCCTCAGGTACAGTACATGTAACACAATTTAGTATACCAGAGCCTGGTCTGGGCTACACTGAAATACTGCCATTCTGATTGCAGCTTTCTGGCTCACACTGACTGACTGTGAAGATTGACGTTTCGGGTCCCATCTCACGATCACAGTTTAACATTTGGTTAGTTAGACTGTGTACTTTAGCTGGTGGTCTTGTTTTGGGGCTGGAAAAGAAAAAAATTGCTTGTAATCTACATGTACTTGACTTGGCGCCATATTGCATGCACGCTAGAGGAAAGACTGAGGATAGACTAAAAAGGAAGTCCAGGCAGAAAGTGGGCAGTGGGGGAGGGAGGGGGGCAGAGGATGAAAGACTGCAGACCCAAAACTAGACTTCCTGAGATGTTTATCCTGTGGTGGACAGAAATTAATACTGATTGACTCCTGTCACATCGACCAAAACTGGGGAGTGCAGTCGCTCTTTGTTGTCAACATGAAACATGGCAACTTTGGGGAACTTAGATCTTACTAGAGATCACACCAGTACTGTTCTGAATTATATAAACTTCTTGTCAAACTGGGAAAGAGGCTGTAATAAATGATTTTCCAAGTGGAAAAGATGTTCTTGCCATCTTACTAACAGGTATTGGGAACACAATATTCATGGTTTTACCTGTGGCGAGGGATGAGATGCTAATGCAAAGTGAACTGGATGAAACCAACTGGAACTTGCATTCTTTTTATTTCTCCACTAAAAACTAATCAAGTAGCAGAGATGCTGTTGTTACAGTACATTGTACAGCAGAGGAGCTACTGTATTGGGTGATACATTCATCAAGGTTATCATGTCTCCTCCACAGTTTCTTTATTGTACTGCTCAAAAAGCACTTGAAAAGAGGTTTATCATAACTTTGAAAGACAGCAACAGTCCAATTCATCAAAGCTTGGTACACGGCAGCAGCTTTAGTTGATGAACCACACACTGTGAAAAAGTGGAGGGTGTTAAAAAGGAAATAAATTTATGTGATTTTCTTTTCTTTCCATCTTGATATAAACACATGTCCTTCCAGCAAATTCTTTTCACCTCACAATTTCCCCATTTTTACAATCAATATCATGCGATATACAAACACCAGTCTTGTTGAACAGCTCAAGTCTACACTGTGGAGGAGGATCATGAAATGTGGTATACCAGAGCTGATAGTTTTTTTTATTTTTGCATCTGGCAGCAATGGACTCTGATTTCACCAAATGATAAACATTTGTTTCTCTTAGGAACAGTTTCTGTGGTTCTTGCACATAGTGACATAGTAGGTTGAAACCTTTTCTCACTTGAGGGTAGCAATCATGTGAATAAACTGTTGTCCACAATCTAGAAACATTCTCTTCTTTTGGTTTTGTCCTCTATTAGTGTTACACCTTGTTGAACAATGTGCAAATTTTGGGGGTTGAATGAGACTGGTTTAAAAATCATTCAGCAGCAAGAGATTTCAGTGACATAACTAAGACAGTACCCAGTTCTAATTGGTTAATCAAGCATGCAAACAAATGGATGCAGCTACTCAAAAAGACTAGTTTCTGCTGGCAGGCTAACTCCATGCGATGCTCATCCAATATGGTGCCAAACTCAAGTGAATCTCAATTTTCCTTGACTTATCCACCCCCAGCAAGACCACCAGCTTCGCAGGCTAATGATATACAGTGTTCAAATTTAAGGATTTTCAGATAGTTGTCCAAAGGGCAAGTAGATTTGACTTTTCAGTTGCCTGTAAGAATTTTGACTTTCCCGTTTTTATCAGTAAGTTTCAATGTCACTTCGGTACATCTGCCTGATTGGCAAGCTTTTCTTCTCATTGATTTTGCATTGCCAAGTAAAGTCTGAAAACGGCCTAGACTTCATAGAAAGAGCATGGCAGGTAATGAAAAGCTTTAACAATATTTTTGAGTTTTAGCATTCATCTTACAAAATCCCTTGCCAATGGCAGCATCACTGACAGCTTGTTGTGCGACTCCTTTGCAACAACACTTGCTTTGTGTACGATTGAGTCATTGTGAGCTCAAACACAATTCATACGAAGACTTGTACACCCTTGTATAAATCTCTTAGATTCCCTTGCTGCCCCCAATTAGGACAGAACTTCTCACATATTGAGCAAAAGTTACATTTTTACATCATCTTCATCACCATGTTGATCATATTGTCAGCAGTCAAATTCTTGTTCCCACTGTTCTCTTTCATTTGTCAGTGTCATATGCACGATCTCTTTGTAATTTTTCCGCCATTAGTGTTTGTTTTCTCTTGGCGAGATCTGAAACACTGGGAATGTAATTCCACATCTCAACAAAAAGTTAGATCTGCTTTTTGAGAACGCGCAACCAGGTGTAAACCGAAGCAAATGACTGTGTCCCATGCGCAGTGGAGCGCAGTGCATGTTGTGTATGCCAGCCACAGCTGTTCAGTTGATATGCAGGCTGAAAAACGAAAGCAGTATGTTGAGCAGGGCGCACTGAGATTTTTCATTTGCCTCGGCCAAAAATGTGTCTCAATTATTGCATATTATGTTATTTAAGAATTGGTTTAGTTTCTCAATAGCTCAACCTGAGTGGAGTAAAGTCTGGTTGCCCCACCGGGCAACTTATACCAGGAAGAAGGAGCTGTTGGTGGTGTAAGGTTGGAATCCCCATTTAGTAAACTAGAGTATAATAGAATAGCTAAAATAGGATTTGATCCAACACTTACAAATATACCATCAGATAATTCTATAAGAAAAAAGATGACTGAGTTAAATAAATCGGTGAATGAGGCATTAGAGAAATACAACATACGAAAAACACGAAATGCATAGAGAACATTAAAGCGACTTGAAAATCAAAAAGATTCTTTCCAAAAATACAGAAGAGTAGTCTCAGATATTAAAACCAAAAAAGCTGAAGCTAGAGCTCAAGCTGAAGATGAAGCTAAAACTGAAGCTATTATGAATTGGAAACCACCATTTCAAGAAGAAGATACAATTGAATTTATCCCAGACGAGGATATTTTAGGTATTCCTAAAAAGAAGGAGGGTACTGGTTTGCAATTGTCATCTGACCATATGTTTAGAAACATATATATTAACCCTGAACAATTACTCAAAACGAGATTAGAAGCGTATAATAACAATGGAAAGAAAGTAATTAGTAGGAAGATTGATGAGGATTTAATACACCTACTCACAAAACGATATAATCCGAAGAGATCATATAGTGAACATTCACAAAAGACCTTTAATAAGTTGATAGAGTTAGCTGGAATACCAAGGTATAATACTAAAAGCGGTAAAGTAAAAAAGACTGGTGGTTGTAATAAGAGTGCAATAAAATATTATACAAATCCGAACCAATTATGTGATAGGTTGGAATTATTAATTGGTTCTAAATATGCTGGTAATAATAATAAAGCAATTATTAACGAGGCAGTTGGAATAATAGATAAGTTGTTGAATGATGAAATCATTGATACAGAGGAGTATAAAATGTTGTATCACAAGATTGTATAATCTATTGATATATGAGTGCAAAAAGAGAAATCTTAAACTTCAATCATATTAGTAAATATTTAAGCGAATCTGACTTAGAAGCCTTAAAAAAACTTGTATAAACACTACCATAAAAAAACATGGTGCTACAAGAAGGTGTATCAGTATTTTAGAAGGATTAACATTAGCCTCAATATAGCATCAATAGTTCTGACAAGTACTGGAACCATAGTCGGTGGTGTAACGCTTAATCCCATAGTTCTTGGTACCATAACAGGGTCTGGCGTTGCTCTCCAGGGATTTATCAAAATGAAGAAATATGATAGAAAGATAGAAATGTCTAAGTTCGCATTTACAAGCTAT
>JANSTR010093327.1:0-12327 GCA_025434805.1 Antipathozoanthus remengesaui | reverse complement strand
CATCTGGAGGCCACCCCCCCCCCCCCCCCCCGTCCCGAGCTCGGTTCATTGAAAAAATGAATTTCGGCAAAATAAAATATAAGCCGAGACAAGCTCTGGTTATTAAAATTCATTAGGGGCTGACCATTTGACTCTTGAGGGGAGGGGTGGGATTTTTCAGGTCAGCAGGAATTGTTTTCCCAAGGCATTTGGCTTGTAAGATTTTTTTTTGCCATGTAGAACATATAAAACCCATTGCTGCAGGGATTGTTTTTGGCCCGGAGGGCCTTGCAAGAAATTTATTTTCAAAAAAGTCCTCCCCCCTCAAGAGTTAAATGGTCGGCCCCTTAAAGGAGTTGTTTACGAGCCCCTTTACACCTCTCTATGATGATGCATTCAAAGGTGATGAATTTCCAATTGATACACTATGACAACCACAAGGACTGATGAGTGAAATTAAAAGTGGTGGACTATTTGAGACCTTTTTGCATGCAAAGTCTTCTGGGATGCATCAGATCTTTGTTAGATTCTAGTTATTAGTTACTCGTGGATAGCGTTTCTCGTACCAAACTGTTGTTGGCTGATGTACCAACATACAAATTAAAGCTGTATATCACAAATCCACGCTTCTAATTTTGTCTCTTTCACCTCTCACAAGGTTATTTTCAACATCACAGTTTCATATAACTACTTAACCCATTGCACCTAACCTTTTTTTAGCTTTGCCAGCTGACACTGGAGCAATTCAGTGTTTGCAGTACTTCTGAAAATTTAGGGTCCTTTGGGATCCCCAGTCTCCTCAATTGGGGGTCACTTTGAATTTTGAGGGTCCGTCCAAGCTACCAAAGACGATGGTATTGGAGCATGGGTTAGTCTGTGTGGTACGTTGGTAGTCTTCTCTCAGTTTTGCTTGACCGTGTGCCACACAACTCAGTTTTTGAGCGAGCTACTTCTGAATCTTTATGTGCCCAACCGGGATGCAAGAAGGTTGAAAGTTGTGCGACCTTTTCAATTTTTGTGCATCAAATATGTGTCGAGACACAGTAATGGGAACACTGGCGATTAATGAGTAGTCTTCATCGAACTTACATGTCTGTAATGTGTGTGTTTTATAATCCAAACAGTTTGGAAGGCGGCGATCTGTTGCAGATGAACACTCCCCCACGCCAGGTGCCCAGGGCACTCGCTGCACGGCTAGCAGCTTTAAAAAAGGAAAAAGACAATGCAAATGAGAGCCCACAGGGGGTCGACCGGCTTTTGAACTTCAGTCCAGCTGCAAAGGTAGACTTCCTTTGAATTTCTGTGTTGTTCATTGTTTAAAGGGGCATGGCTAGATCTTTGTTGTCATCCCATATTCAATGTATTCAGAAGGCAGTCCCTATCGAACAAAGCAAGAAAACACGATGGCTTGTATATCTAGACAATTCTACAAGAGAAATACTGGAATGGCAAAGTGGAGCACGAGTCTTCACTGTTTGTTCGATTTCAAGTGTTTTAACATTAACCCAGTGTTAAGAGTCAGTAACCTAAAATGAGGTTCACTTAGCTAATTCCCAATCCTGGCTGCCATTTGGTGTTAATGTAAACCGGGCTAGTTTTCTTGGAATGTTTCAGTTTTTAAACAGTACTTATGTACGGAAGATCGGATTTCGTGATCCAACTAGAAAAGAGAAATTTATCCCTTTTCAGCCCAGCCAGTTTCTCAGCATGTATATCAATTCTCTTTGTACATTATCCACACAGAATTACCGTGGGTACCAGAGGCAAACAAGCTAAATATATGAGAAAATATTTAGATATACGGCTCGTCGAAAGGAAACGAGCGGAGATGTTTGTTCATGAGAATAAACTAATTGATCAAACACAGCAAACTGTCTAAGATGAAAAGGAAACTTCTCATAAATTGTTTATTAGCAAGCTATATGAAAACAGTTTAGGAGAATTCAGCAACATGTCACATATCGTGTTTTGGGCTAAAAGGGTTAATGTTAAAGTTATATAAGCCTAGCCGTGGGTTAAAATTAACCAGATGAAAACGCTTACTCTGAACCTAAAAGATCTTAATAGGCAATTGCTCGCTGGTCTTGTAAATACTATTTCCACGACGGTCGCGGCCTTAGAACTCTAACTTTTCATATTTCATTTTAGAATTTCCACAAATTGTTGCCTTGCAACTGAAATGCCTTCATTTCACAGCCGCACGAGAATGATGCTGTCTTTATAAATGTGTTCAAACTCTTTGATACCGAATTTCCTTTGGCGTAAACGAATTATGCGTCGCGCTCTTGTAACCGAGTGTGTGCAATACTTCGCATGACACAAAAAGTCAAAAGCCGTAGCCTTGAGTTTGATATGTGGACAGTGCGAGTAAATAATATTGTGTGATCATAATTATTAAACTTGTGGTCATGTGGCACCATGGATCCGCCGCCCACACAAGAAAACAAACTGTCATAACAATGTGCTTTGACTTTTTCATTCCAGCCTCCTTGTGCGGACGCCGCAAATGACGTGTTGGAAACACAAGCAGCCATAACAGAACCGGGAGCCGTGGTATCCACCAGCGCTGACAGCTCCAAACTCGATCTTGCCACCGACGAGTCCCATCTTGTACAGGTAACACACCCGGATGGTGAAACAGTATTATCGAATGCTTCAAAATTCTGATTCTACTTTTGAATATTAACTGAAGTGCTTTCAACAGTTGTCGTGTTAATTGGAGAGTTTCTGTTATT
This sequence comes from Antipathozoanthus remengesaui, assembly GCA_025434805.1. Classification (NCBI taxonomy): domain Eukaryota; kingdom Metazoa; phylum Cnidaria; class Anthozoa; order Zoantharia; family Parazoanthidae; genus Antipathozoanthus; species Antipathozoanthus remengesaui. The sequence goes on along the minus strand of JANSTR010093327.1, from coordinate 9,613 downwards.
AACGTCTCGAGCAGATGTAAATGGAGCGGTAGAAATGTTTAAAATCGAATATCGGTAGTTAGCTGTGTTAATTTTCTGACTTTTTCTTTTATATTTGACTTCAATGATTCGTGAATATAGTCGTGTTCGGATAGCGTTAAGACTCGCTGGAAATGTTTGGATTCCTGTTACAGGAGAGAAGATGTTTTCAATGAACATTTTGGTTTTCAGTGCGATTCGAAATCTTGGACATCTGTTCCTGTTCAGGATTAAAACCTTGGTTTTAAAACTGCCGAACGAAAAACTAAAACATTACTAAGATTTGTATGATATGTTTAAATCTGCGAATTTTAACTTTACTTTACTATTATTTATCATTACCTGTAGCTTTTGAACCAGAAGTATAAACTGATTTCCATGTGAAGTGAAAGGAAGTTTCATCTCGTTCTTGATTCGATAGTTAAGAAGAAAAAATGACTTCTACAAGCCCAAAGACTGCCTCGCCATGCAGTTTGAACAATGAAACAATATGTTCGTTCAGTTCGCCACTGAACTGTTTCAAAATTTGAGGTACAGAATAGGTGTAATGTATGTGTTTTTTAGAATGGCGCCCCAAAATGTCATTGGTTTTTACGTCGTGCACTGCCGTTTGTCATTTGACTTTTCGAAGTTCTAAGTATGAAGTTTATCACAGTCTGGATTACACAGAACAACATATTATGAGGAATAGTTGAATACTAGCATGTCAGCGCGTTGTTATAGTGTTATCATACAAGTTTGTGAAAGCGGCCCTGATGTCTTCTTATATTACATTGCTAGGGCCGTAGTAAGTGAATAGTTACAGTCAACAACTTTCCTCTTATATTTCATGCAGGAAATTGTAGGATTTGCGGGAAAGATTTCATTTGTTACGGATAGACAAAAGCTTGCCAGATTGTTATTCCGTGGCCACAGCTTATGTGTTAGAGCTTGCCATAGTTTAAAACTATATTAGATCCGTAGTTTTCTATCTTTTCTATTCCACACTCTTTTACAGTGACAAGTTTGAAAACGGCGTCCTTGTAGTATGTTAAATCCTGCTGAAGAACCTGCGATGATCAAATAACTTGCTAGAGATTGTCCTCGCACAATAGACAACCTGCTCGCGAGCTTGTCACATTTCTGTTTTGTTGATGGTTTGTATACACGGAGCTTGAACTGCAATACAATGGACACAGCTAACACGACACTGATAGATCTTACCTTTAACGAGCAGTCCCCACTGATCATCGAGCTGTTTCCTCTCAGCAAGGTTTGATATTACTTTGTTGTGCCTCGCATTTCTCATGGTTGTAATGGCGGCTTGTTCGATCACCTGGCCGCCAACCACAGCCTTTTGCTTTTGAGCCGTTTTGCACTGCACATTTTGAAGATGTAGACTTAAGAGGCAGCTTCCAACTTCAGTATGTTTGGCATTTTCTTACAATTACATTCTTTGGTGAGATATGATACTCTGCGGTCCGCGTGTTTTCAGACTAAAGAGTACAGTGCCTTGTAAACTGAAGATCATGCACTTTGATATTTTTATAAAATTGTCGAGTTGTAGACAAGCGTTATAGACACTGCTGCACAGTTACGAAACTGTCAAAACGAACGTTGCTCTCCTGTGTTCTGTTGCACCTTTCTCGTAATCGTAAAGTCGCATTTTGCAGTTCAAAACTGAATACTATCTCCGAGCTTGGCCCATGCTTTGTGAATGATTTCAAGGAAATGTGGCGAGAGTTGTTATGTTTGTCAGTAGAAGTGAACCGTATACAACAGCAGGCAAACAGGTGCATCCGTTTTTTGTTGAGCGAGGTTTATTAATTAACATAATAAGAGATTTGAAATTGATGGAGAGTAGACCTAAGATATTGTCAGTTTGTATAGTTTTTATTACGCAAGCTTGTTGTGCCGCAGAAATAAGATATTTTGAGAGCATATGTCGTGTAGAATTTTGCTTTAAACTTTGCCAATTTGGCAGGCTTTCTTTGTTGGCTGGCATTTTGATAAAAATAAATTCAGAGTTTAGCACGAGTTTGAGCGAAAAGCATTCGACGGTTAATTTATATCATTTTTCACCTTCTAAAATGCTACTCCTTTCCATAAGAAATGTTGAATTTTCAACGTACATTTTCAAACTGTCAGAAAGCAGATATAAAACAGACAGATTTTTTAAACTTCGAACGCCGGTAACATACTCTCCTGTCACACAGGTTTTCAGCCAATCGCAGCGTGCGTTCTATAGAAAAATCATTTTGGATTTCTTAAATTAAGCAATACGAACGCTGGTGTGACCTGGTGCACCCAAAGTACATATTGATTATTGTACACACTTCTGTACTGTACAAACGGCCACTTATTTCAAAGCACTTAGTAAATATATTTTGAGTATATATATTTTATATATATACTATATATATTTATATAGACTGCGTCAGCTGGTAGATAAAACGTATAATCAACCAAGGGATGACGAAAACAATTTTCCGCGCCATAAAGTAGGAAGACAAGAAGTATAGCAACATTACGGAGCGGAAAATTGTTTTGTCAAACCTTGGTTGATTTTGCTATACGTTTTATTTCAAAGCATGTCCAAAATCTCTCGAGATGTGATAATATCTCTCCCGAACGGCAAAGTTTAGTTTTAGTTTTAGTATTTTTAGTTTTAGTTTTAATATCTCTCCCGAACGGCAAAGTTTAGTTTAGTTTTAGTTCACTATATTATCCAGTCAAACTCCAAGTGTCCATTTTAGTTGATTGGACCGCATCACAACCAATAAATGAGTCAGTACTGTCGGAAGAAAGCTTAGATATATGTCGGATTGGCTCGATCTGAAGAAATCGTAATAAATAACATTTTTTAGTGGGCATTATGAGCTATATTCTTTTCAATATTTAGTTTATAACTAATCACCGCCTGACTCAGAAAGTGAATGAGTAGTGTCAGAAGAAAGCTGTCCACGATATATATCAGATTGGCTCGATATGAAGAAATCTTAATGAATAACACTTTTTGCGGGCATTATAAATGAGCTATATTCTTTTCAATATTTAGTTTATATAGAACAAATCACCGCCTCACTCAATAAGTGTTTACACGAGGAAAACATTTTTTACGGTCGTTCTGTTGACTCTGAAATAGCCAACAACCTTTATTACTTTCGATTTCTTCTTAAAATCACTGATTCCGTTTGACTGTACAGTTACTGTTGTATGTGCCACGGATACCGATATATAAACTTCCAAGAGGCAAGAGTTTGATTCTAAAAGAAAGCGAGTTACAGTATTTTGCAGGAAATGTCTGGCCGCGGCCGAATTGAAGTCGCCGTAATTATTTTGCCTCAAAGCACGCATCGGGATCGTGCATTTTGCCGGCAAACTATCTTCAATCAGAGCAACATTTAAAAATTGCGTTGACAATAGACAACCTGTGCATATGTTCAACTCAATTTTCGATTCTACATCCGAAAGGAAGATTGCTTGTTTCTTTTTTCGACTTCGTGTTGTATTATCGGCATTTCGTAAATTAATGACTTTTCCAATTCGTATCCCTAATTCTTGTGAGTCAAGAGAAGCCAAATGCTTCTAGAAGAAAGTGAGTAGCTTTAAATAAAGATCAAGGTACCTGACATTTCGACCAGCATCGTGTACCTGCTTGGCTTTACTTGTTGTGTGTTTCTGGTACGGTCGTGATCGCACACTGACTGATGGAAACAAAGACAACATGGTGGCCTTTATGAGTAGGAGCATGTCATGTCTCTGCTTTGGAATTATATGAAATGGATCGTTTGTTTTGGATATCCCAGCAAGAACGAGGTATAAAGTTAATCCGTTTCTTACTTTACTGAAAATCAAATTTGGATCAAATTGTATAAAGATTAGGCGATTCAGCGTTCTATATATTCTCAAACTTCGAGTTCGAGTCATTCACAGGAGTTGATCTGAAAGGTTTTTCTTGAAGAACACTTTCTCACTTGATCCTTCGTATTTTGAAGATCCCAAGCTTTTTCTGTGGTCCCAACCTATAATGAAGACTGATCTAAATGTTTCCTAAAAGTTAAAGTTGACGTGTTGCTGCAGCCAACACTATACCGGAAGTCACCTTCAAACAAATCAGAACATAATAATACTCTTCAGCTGCAAATGTTAGCGCTTTTGTTGATGAGTGCTTTTTTATGCAAATTCTCACAGCCAATAGAATCGCCGATGTTGTGGTAGCGAGGCTGGAATATACGAATAGTTGCTTTCAAACAATAATTAAAAACATTTCGCCATGAGCTTGTGGTCTAGGGATCGCCTTTGATTCTAAAGGATTATGCCTGGTGAGTGCAGTTTATGAGACAAGACGAGCTGTGAGGCCATCAGTTAATCATTTCAGCAAACTCGGTACACATCTTGGCGAAAATCAAACGTCTTAAAGCGACAAAGACCGGATTTGGGTTTTCCGTGAATAGATTTTACGGTAAGACATGCTCAGGCAAGATTTTCATTATTGTATGTGTTTCAGAAAGATGACTGATATTTTCCAAGAGAAGTTCCGGTGATGTTTTCTTTTTTTTCAAGGATTTTGAGTTTTGCATATGTTGCTCTATTTGCATTTATGCGAGACACTTGATCGGTGTTAATCTTTGGCCGGCCAAAACACAAAACATTTTGGTACCGACAGACAATCGTGGTTTCGTTATGAATCATTTCGGTTTCAGTCCTGTAAATGTTAAAAACAGTGTTCTGAATTTTTGACTTTCAAATGTCAAGACCAAAATTTATTCGTCAAGAAAATGAAAATGCAAGTAATGGCTAATCGGTTGTTAGACTTGAAGAAACATGATCATAAACTACATATCTTAATGTGCAACTCTGGTATAAATAAGCTCTTTCGTATTCCTTTTTTTATTCCAATTTATGCATTGATTATATTATGGAAGCGCTGTCAACTGCTAATTCTATTCAAATGATCTTTGCCGTGTAAAAACACCTAATTCTTTCAAGTCTAGAATATTTAAGCCAACTGTAGATTCCTGAATTCCAGGTTATCTAAGGCTACGACATGAAATAACATTCCCAATTTAAAATTGTTTTCGCTGGCTTTATGTATTCATAACAACGCAAAGTTGATCTCAAGCCGAGATGTATATTCTTGCAGTGAAATACTTACTATGGTCAGTTTGGAGGCAGATTAGAGAGCCCTTTCAAGTGAAAGATATGATCCAGGAAAAAATCTGCACAAGAAATCCGGCAAATGTTTTAAAGTTTAATCTCGCAGTTCATCATTTCGAGGTCGATGATCTTGTTTTCAATTTCTGCACATCCTTATTTTAATATTTCGGAAAACAGGCAAATTTTCGTCAGAACTGAAAGTCATGTCCAGCCGGTGTCAGTCCTATTAAAAGGACTGACGGCTTTCAGTATTCGTTTCCGTTTCACTGTACATAGTTTGTTTTTCAGCCTTCCTTGACCTTGAACGTTTGTACTGGGTTTTAGGTTAACAGTATTTTTTTGAGGGGGGGGGGGGGGGGAAAAAGTTAATCGTTAGGATTATCGGCAGTACAAATTGAAAAGCGATATATTCAAATCTCATCCTCAGTATTCGAATCGATTTAAAAATTTGGTTACATATAGAACTAATTAATCAAGGGAAGGGCATTAATGTTTCAGTTTCTAATACAGCAGTGCTTTGTGTTTTTTTTATGAGTTCGTAGTCAAGTGTACAGTTGTTCGGATCTCTAATGGTTCAATGAAGTACTAATGTATTTTTCCTATTCCGTAGCCGCTCTTGTACTGTAAAGCAGACCTTGAAGTAGCTGTCAAGAAGGAAAGAGAAGCCGTCTTAGAACAGGTGAACAATTAGTTACGGTTCGCTGTCCCCTTCCCAGTTTCCCACTCAACTACTTTCACTACAGGTTGCTTTGTATGGGAAGTGCAGTCTGACCTCATGTCTCGCTCAACTAATTTCACGATGCTATATTTAGGCGCATGAAGAATCAGCCATTCGTGAAATGGAGATACAAGAGCTGGAAAATAAACTTCAGCAACAAACGAGCGAGAACATGAAGCTTAAGAAAGACAATGATGAATTAAAGTAAGATATTTTCATACTGTTGTGTGCCCTGTTTAGCGGTGTGTGTACGTTCACGCACTTGTTGAAACCTATGTTGTTATGACTGAATTCCCAGAGCAAGTTTTTTCTGCGGTATGTGTGTTTGTGTGTGTGTGTGTCCATGCATGCTTTCTATGAATTCAGTTCTGTCACTATTCTGTGTCTTTTTATTTTAATTTTGAAACATTATCATCGTTCCTGTACGCGTGGCTTTGTTTTCGCGTCTTTTCGTTTTGTCGCTTGTGCGTGATTCGTGCATGCATGGATCTAATTTTTTGTAAATCTATTTTGCTGTAGAATTTATTGTCAATTCAACGATTTAATTAAAGCATTCGGGACCGTGCATCTCTTTATAACTTTGTTTTATTACAGACTGGAGAAATCGCTATGTCTAGAAAACATAAACAGAATGATCTTCAGTTAGGGGCATACATTTAGTTTTCATTATTTTCGCGAGTGTAAGAAAGGTACTTGGGGGCAGTGCGAAGGAGGGTGCTTCAAGGGGCACGTGTTAGCGACAAAATAAAGGTGTTTTTTATTTTTTGGCTTGTGTACTTTAATGCCTGGTGGTGGGGTATACGTTAGGCAAAGGGAACCGGATTTCAGTGTATGCTTCTGAAACTGAGGACAAGATTAGGTGCCGCGTTTCACTTTTACGTGACAGGTTTGTCTGTGAAATAAACAAAAATCGAACTGCTTTTAAGCTTCAGAAATGTTGTGATATTGTTAATTACGTTCAGTTTTATCCGACAAGAGCCTTGTTTATTAACGTTTGATTTGAGCAACAGAAAAAAAAGATCATTTACAAGTTTCCAGTCTTTCCACACTTCGCTACCACAGCGCAAATCCACACGCGTTTTTAAATTGTAAAATGAGAGTTAACTAGCTGTTTTAAAATTTTTGACAATCCGACTGGCCAATTTTAAAAATCACATAGAAGTTTTACTTTAATTATTTCAAAGCAAAATATATGAGTATAGACAAACCGTGGTCGGGTATAAGAAGCTAATCTAGTCAGGTGCCCATTCCATTTTGAGTAAATAATTATGTATCAAGAAAGTGGATTAAAGAAATAAGAAAGTCCAGAGTATTTTAAATAGAAAACCATATGAAAAAGTCATGTAAGAAAAAAGAGACATATTAAGGTATAAACAAAAATTTAATGTGATCTCAAATGTTATCAATTATGTATTATCAAGGAAATGTTCTTTAAAATACCATTTGAAGCAATGAAAACTTAAAGCTTTTAACTAACTTGAAGCTTTTAACTTTATATTATATAATATATAGTGTAAACAGATATTACAATGTGACTAATGTTCTCTGATAATCAGAAATTCTGATTAAAAAATTATGAAATGAGTACTAATTAATCAAGACATCAATTACTAAATGGCAAAGTTGTATACTGATGCCATAAGGTTTGAACAGAACTAAAGTACCGTGTCATTTCTCAACCCAGTACATTATCTGATATTAGTAAGGCTGCCAACCACTTGATCAGAGCACTGAAACTGATGTCAAACCTTCTACAGACCATGCTGATAAAAAATTGATATATTCACAGGTTTCAATTTTATCCATGTGTACACTTCAATCATTTCTTTTTTAAGTGGTACTAAAATTGTCATTCATGGTTGGATATTTTTTCACATCCACCATTACCAGTCTTGGCCTGCAAAGAAGCTCTGTTAACTTGTCTGGCAAGAGAGTAGTTTGTGACAGCAGGTCAATTCAAACATAAGTGCTTACCTGAGATGCCTTTCATTTAGATTGTACCCACTTAAATTTTACTAAACAGACAAATCAAAATCTTTTCCTGGTCTGGAATTACAGTAACAAATGTATGAACATCTCAAACTTCTTATCTCTGTGTATTTGTCTGAGTTGTATTACTAACAGTAATTAAGCAGAAACTGGTCACACAATATATCAATATATTTTGAATACATAGCTAGTGTACACCAGGTACTTTGCTATCCGTGTCTGGGCAATTCAGTATTAAACTTCAAAAATGATTGGGTGAAAACAAGTGGCCAACACTCATTAATTTGCATGTTTTACTCTTCTACACAGGCACTAAATAGGCTCTTATCACTTCACAGTCAACAGTTAAAAAATGAATGAGGCAGCCCCTTCTGTGAAGAATAATGTAAGTATATACTGACTGACTAAGAACATACATATGGGCTCATTAGCTATTTCCACAATGCAAATGATATATATTGCATAATAAATTTTTTATATTATCACCTACCTGTCACTTTAATATTTCATGTTATAGAAACCCCTGTAGCAAGAACTAAGCATATTAATAATAATAATAATAATAATAATAATAATAATAATAATATTAATAATAATGTGAATATCAATAATAAGAATATCAATATGAATAAAAAATAATAAAAATAATAATTATTATTATAGACCTCCTTGAGAATGTCCTTTAACTTTCTAAGAATTTTTTGAGAGCCTTGTTTAATTGGTCATTGTGACATGGCAGTTGAAAGCTGTCGATTGCCTCCTGTAGGTAACATTCTGTGATCTTTCTTTTGTTTAGTAAAGATGGCAGAATCTTGCTGATGACCAACTGCGGCACTAGATTTGGGTGACCTTGAACTCCCATTATGTTATCCGTGAACAACACAATTTCATGATCACATGTTTGTGACTTTGCCAATGACTTTGCACCAGGTGGTAACAATGTCACGCATTCACCATGTGACTGGGGAATTGTTATTTTTCGTTCTAATGTTTCAGTAATTTCTTGAAAGAAAGAACTGGCGCTTAGTTCATCTCCGATTACAATCTCCTCATTTTTACACACAAACTGACCGTCTGGGTTGGAACCAACTTCGCCCCCGAGTGCTTTGGCCATCAGCTGATGCGAGAAGCAAATACCAACGAGTTTTGTTTTCCCGTGCTTCGAAGCAATATTTCGAACGAAACTCTCAAGCTCACGAATCCAATGCTCGTCATCATTGGCAGAAGATACACTCCCTGACATGACGAAGCCCTTGAATTTAGAAATTTCTTCAGCGGAGGGAAGTTCGGCACGCGTTCCATCGAATATATGCCACTGTTCGGCGTTGTTTGGGTCCGATAGGAGCTTTATGTGCCTCTCGCCCACAGTCTTTGCTCCTCCCCACTTTACAGCACTGGTACATGCAATGACACCGAAGAGCTTTATATCTGAACAAGGATGAACAGCAGCACAGTTCGCCATGACAGTACGTGCAATTTGAAATAATGCGCGCGAAGGATTATGGGCATTGGCCAGTGGTCTCGACTCAAGCACACGATTAACCAGGGCGGAGAGGACTCGGCGGAGAGAGATTTGGCGTCCGCTCTCACTGAAGGTGTGATACAGGAGTGGGGCCTGGGTATGACAACGGTCCGCTCCTGCTAATGGCTGGAAACGATGTTTGAATGGAATCGCTTCTTTCATGTTCAACCCCAAATTTCTTCTCTTCGTTGTAATTGTGTCGCAAAATCTAGGTGCTTATTAGTTAA
>JANSTR010093326.1:0-20376 GCA_025434805.1 Antipathozoanthus remengesaui | reverse complement strand
CAGGGTTAAATAATGCTAAATTTTTAATTAAAAAAAATAATATTCATTTGATCAAGCGAATACAATACTTAGATACTTGTTTTTACCACTCGGACTTTCGGACCTCGCGCCTATATGTCTCACCGCCGAAGAAAATAAAATGGCGGCCAAAAGATAAACAAAACAGTCTGCCTTGCTTGGCTTCACAGCTTGATGAAAATGTTAACTGTGAAGTAACTCTTTCAATATGTAGGAAACTCGACTTTTATTTCTGAATCTGGCTTTTATATAGAACAAATAACGCGATTTTCTGCTCTTTATTCTTTTTCACAGACTATAACTACATGCAGGCGTACTTAATTTTCAAGAAGATGTACCGACGTATTGCCACAGGCAACCCACGTGACCCTTGGCGACTGGTGGTAGGGGATACATGTCAGGGATTGAAGCGCGAGCAGTTTTTACCCAAGAGGTGCTTTTGCTGTAAACGTCTGCCTTGTGGTAATGCAGGAGAGAGCAAGTGGGGAGACCTGACACCAGTGACCATGGAGAGCGCAAGGCAGTTGGTGCGCAACGCGTCATCCAATGAGGGGGATCCTTGTGCTCGTCAGCGGTATGAGATGAGGCCGTTGTTACAACACAGCCCTAATATTAGCCAACGTTCATAAACTGAATACATCACTGGAAGAGTCTTAATTGTTCTTGTGTAAACAATGTAGTAAAAATGAATACCTTTTGTAAGTGGCCCTCAGGCTTTTGTAGATTGTGGTAGCACAATTTTTACTAGCATAATGAATGTGGCAAAACGAGGTTTTAGCACGTTTTAGCACTGCAAGCATAATTTGTGCTTTTTCAAACCAAAAAGAATGATTTTTTTGTACATGCTTCGCTTTGCACTTCATTTCTGCATTTTTTTTAAAATAAATGTTTGACGTGTTTCATGAACTGTTAAATCTGCGGTCACCCTGTGGTCTCTCCTCAGTCCACGTTCGTTTTTAAACTGCAGGCTCGGGGGCTCGGCTGCTAGAATCGAAGATGGCGACTACTTCAAGCGTTGCTGTTACTAGCGATGCTGTATCAAGAGCTGCGATATCCAGAGAACGCACTCTTTAACAGAACCAAGGAAAATACAAAGAAAGGGGAAAATCTGGTCCAAAGAACAAGAATCTTCACGATCGATTTTAAGGAATTCCCAAATGAACATTTGTGTCTTCGAAAGGGGAAACTGTTCTGTGATGCGTGCAAGGAGATCCTAGCCTATAAGAAAAGCATCCTGAAAAACCTTAGGGTTAGGGTTAACCCTGCCCCTAAGCCTAACCTAACCTAATGTAGTTAACCTAACCCTAACCCTAACCCTAACACATAGTTAATAAGGTAAGATAAGATATTTTTCTCCATATATATGTTATTAACCTTATCAAGACTATCAAAAACTACTTTAAGTCAAATATGATGGTATTTACAGTAGTATTAGTACTAACTTCCTCAAAAATAGGAAGCATATTTTAGCTGACACTGAGCATAATTTGGAATAAAAAGCATAATTCCAGCACAATTTTGAGAAATTTCGAGCAGTGCTAACAGCATAATATGTTCATTTTATGAGCACAATCTACAAAAGCCTACCCTCTACCCTACCTACTAGAGAGAGAGAGAGAAAGAAGGGCAGAGGCAGGAGAAGGAGGCGAGAGAGGGATAGAAAGAGAAAGCGAAAGGGTGGGCTGGATCTGAAAAGCTTAATGAAGATATGCAATTTTAGCAGTAGACTAGCTATAGTTTATATATAATTTTGCGTTAGAAGATTTGACTTTGGCGATATGAGTTCGGACAAATTCTTTGTAAATCCCAGTATTATGCATGTGAAATCATCAGACCAAGATAAACAATTTATTTACCTTTGAGCCAGCTTGTTGTGTTCTACACTCTGAAAATTGTAATACCTTTGTGATGATTTTTATTGTATTCATAATAAATATTGCAATTTTTTGTGTAGCAGTACCGTATACTTTAAGTAAGGTACGACTAAAAAGCCCAGGGTTAAGAAAACATAAAGACAATCCGATTTCTACCTAATGGCCGGTTTACATTCCATTGACTTGGAACGACAGAGAACTGAGCAGGAAATTAGACAGAAGTGACTGTTTCTGTAGAACGTCTTACAGTTGCTTCAAAGTTGAACCCACTTAAATGATCTCTGATTACTTCCAGTTTAAATATACATGAATTTAGCGCTTTGTGTTTCCATAGGCATCCTAAGATGAGAATAGTATTAGTCGATCGAGTCAATTTTATCAGATTGTATGGGAATAAATATAATAATTTTGGAGTTTAGAAGTTTAAGTTCCACTAAGAAACTTCCTTCTTTTTGTTACGAATATGATTTTTTCCTATGCAAAGTGTTATAAAATTGACTCGGCTTACTAGACTCTATAAATTCTCGGTTTGGGCTGGCTGTGTGGTCACCAGAACGCATTTCCAAATACTAGTGTAAATAACACATATAACACTTTAAAATAAAAATAAATAAAAGTAATAATAATATATAAACTAATATAATCAAATATATCAATATATCACCAAATTCTTAGTACTGCGTCCGGGGTTAGGTAAAACGTAATAAAATTTTTATCTTCTTCAATTTGCAGCGCCGCAAGCCGGTTTGAAGAAAGCTGCCGTTCGGCGTTAGCCTTTCGTGGAAGTAGCTGAAAAATAACTAATGCTTAAGAGGCATCATTCAATACAATGGTTCTAATTAATCTCGCAAAAGAAAGAAACTTTGGCATTAATGAAAAACGTTTATTTACCTAATTTCGGTTTTCTTCAGGCCCCATCACTGTCAGATGCTCCAACGAAGTACTTGAAATGTCAGCTTTCTTCCAACCTTACGGCGCAGAAAATTGTTTTGTCAACCCTTGGGTTGATTATATTATTTGATTTCTCATCAACAAGATGCCTAACCATATTTAAAATTTATATCTGATAAAGAGTAAATCGTGAAATAAAGATGGCGCTAAACTATAGCTGACCGCCCCATGCTACGGTCATCTTTGCAACAGCCAATGAGAGTTAGAAAACACCTTGACAAACCTGATGTCGCCAAGGGCACGTTCTATTGATGCATTCCAAATATACCACAAAAATACTCACCTCTGGATCATCACCTAAATTTGAAAGAATCGACCCTCACATTTGCCGGCCATTTTAACGATAACCAAACTTGTTCAGTAAGGCAAATGCATATTGTTTAGGGCCCCAGTTTCCACCCAATTTTAAGAAAGCATCAAATTTGCCTGGGCAATTCCCTGAAAGATACTGAATTGTCAATTTTAACCTCAATCACTACATAATATACGATAAGCATCCCCAACTTCAAACTGACGGAATTTTTGCAGTTCACCAGCAAATCGGGCTTCGCTCAGCAATAATTGAAAGGTCATGCAAGTAAACTTAAATGAGATTGCTGATCTTACTTTTTCAATTGACTGCTACTCATTTTGTAATTAACCCTTGAACGTATAGTGGGTTTTTAGGCCTACAAAAATGTTGTCTACAGCTATTCCCATAAAACATTTAGTAGCCAGCCTGAAATGAGATATGTTTTGGTAACGTCATTATGCATTTAAATTATGAAAAACTGATCTTTTGATTCGGAAATCCCGTGTAGTTTTCAAAAGAAAAACACTTTTTAAACTCAATTTTTCCCCATTTTATGGTCAATTTGTTAACTATAAGCTAATAGCATTTGTTTTTGCACACTTTGGACATGATATGCTGCAAATTGGCAATAAATTCAAACATTGCAATTTCAAGATGGTGGCCAAGATGCATTATTTTGCTCAAACATCCCTTTGAAGCTAACTAACAACAACAATGTTAGACCCAATAAAGGGCCATATGCCAAATTTTAATCCAAACGTTCAGATATTACGGAAAAGGTCCAATAATGCCCTCACCTTCCCCATGACGTTCATGTTATGATTTTTCGCCGATACGTTTATAATGGTAATTGCACTGAGTTGAGTGCAGTTTGGTCGATCTGATTTCGAAATTGAACGACGGGCGCGTAGCGCGAGTTCGATTTGAAGTCACAAGTATGATTTCAGACCAAAATTGCACTACGCGAAGTTCAATTACCAATTAATTATATTCATATTGAAATCTCTTTTTCATAATCAAGCGGTAATGATGTTTTGTCCTCCAGCAAGAAATGTAGGTTATTTAAATCTATGTCATTCATGTTTCTGTATGTTGGAGGATGACATGCCAAACTTTTCATTATTTTCAGCATTGTGCACACATTGTGCATCCTTTTTTTACTGTATTGTGATTGGCTATTTGAGCTTTTTCTGATTTGTGATTGGTTGCTCAAAACAGTGCGATTACAGACCCAAAACAATGCAATTACAGCTGAAATCCTGTTTTGTGGAACCAATCAAATTGCAGAAATCACCAGTGGTTTCAAAACGGATATAATTAAAAGTGACATCGCGATATTATTGTTATTCCTTATCCCCTGAGTCATGAAATTGTACTCAACCCCGTTTATACGATCACCCCGTTAATACGGCCAATTGTTTATGGCCTGTTGGTGACCGTTTTTACGGGGTTCCACTGTAAATTCTAAAGTTAGTTCAACTTTAAAGTTAAACCGTACAGATTGCGAAATCATCGTTAAGTCGTGACGATCAAGCCCTTACAAAACATAACTGAGCAAGACAAACAAAACTACTGCATTTTATTATATTCTCAAATGGAGAACGTTTTCATAAATTAAATAATGAGTCCTTAATTTATGTGTTACGAAGTTAATTACATCTAATTGCAAGAAATCCTTCACACTTCCTCAAGTACTGTCTGCCAACTGTCATGCTCTTTAGTTGGTGTTTCGTTCATGTTTTGCTTCGTCTTGTTTCTAATCTTGCCGTGGCCTTGGAAATGCTATCAATAAGCGATTTGTAACTGTTGTTTGCTCAATGTAATCCATAGTTCACAGTTTAGAATATGACATTTGTACGTTTCCATGCAATAACACATATTTTGCAGGCGTTTTACAACACTGTGCACTTACGATCTGCAATCGAAGACCCTCCATCATTTCTAGAAACTACCAGCCAAGGATTAGATAATTCTGTTTCGTGTGTTACAAACAACCAGCCTCCTCTTCGTGCCAGTGCATTGCCTCTTTTCAGCGTCGATGAACATACATCACGTAACTCCAGACGCGCCTCCTTTACCATTGGATCCACTGGCTCGCCAAGCAGCCGCTTTATACCTCAACATGATTCTGACTCAGATACAGAACTGCCAAACTTCGCCCTATTTCCTCAACCTTCGATCGTCCCTTGTGTTGAAGAAGTGCCAAGAGATACATTCAGTAGAGAGCTCTATGATGAAAACGTCACAAAGCATCTTAGTGAGCACCTAAACGTTCTGCTTGGTGGGTACAAATCCGATGAAGATACTGCTAGTGGTAGTACGTGTGCAAACGATAACCAGCTTGTCTTCCAGGACAACCAACATCGTTTGTGCAAAGACTATGGTTATGGCAGTAACGGTGATTCCAACAAACATGGACCAAATTGCTTTCCCGATGTGCTGGTACCAAATGCCTGCACTCCAACCTCGGAAGTCGTTAATGGTCGGAACAGACCAAGCCAGACCGATACTAATAAAAAAAAGCAAAACTCTGGTGGTCTAAGAGAAAAGGTGAAGGTATTACAACCACACAATATATGAGGTAGTAGCTTGTTATAAATATAGATTTGTCAAGCTGTATTCTGAGCTGGATCTGAAAGAATCTAAAACTATTTATTAGTTTTAAGATAGCCGATTCCACCATGTTTACTGTTTAGAATAGGGAATTAAGGTCATTCCTCTCAATGCGCATGTTAGTCAAATTAAGAATTCCGTGATACTTTAAATTTTTACAACTATATATTTGACTGTTAAATCGATTTCTAGTACAAGCCCCTGTTTTGACATATTTTAAACACTATCTTTTAATATGTCTGGTAATCCCCTTTTTTCTTTTCATATTTTGTTTAAAGGTGTTTTTTTTCCAACAGCAGCAAAAGTATTAAGAGATTAAGTGTTACAACTGACTAAGATTTTAAAAAAAACTGCCAAAGAAAAAGCTGAAAGCTACCGTTATACAAAACCTCTGTAAAAATACGATAAAAACAAAGCAAACATGTTTTTTTGCGACGTTTGAGTCAACATGTCTTATCAACATGTTTTTTGGGACGTTTGAGCTGAAATAAAATACCATTTTGTACGTTTTCAATGTGTTAGTTTGTTTATTGTGGCTACAATATGATACTGATCAGCTTGTGGCAAATTTAGTCACAAAATGCATAAATTAGCATAATTCAGAGCCATGACCCTCACTTTTTATTTATTTTCGAAATACTTTCTTGCTAATTAACAAACACACAAAAGCTGAATAGAAATTAACCTTGTATTTTGATAGAATGACCTTAAGACGAGGTTTTCAAATGCAATGTCTTGACTCCTGTTGATTCTTAGAATTAGAAGTACAACATATTTCGTAATAGAAATTATATATTGTATATTTCGATATTTGAAGTTTCTGTTAGGGAAAAATATTTTCAGAACAACTACGTTTTGAAGTACATTCAACCTTCTTTCACAAAATTTGATACGAATTTGTTATTATCAAAACTATGTTTTCCATAAAAACACTAAACAAATATTACTTTCGCACACGTCAAGGAATTTTTTTTCTCACAGAGTTTTACACAGTTTCAAGGACAGCAAAGTGATGCCTTTAATATAAGCAACTCATCATCATCAACACGGGGCAAAGCTGAAAACCAAAGATACAGCACAGCACAGAGTGAATTTCGATCCAGTCATCCTGTTATTACGAGTGCCAGTAGCGCACTCAACAACAGAACTAGCTATCGAGGATCGGCGTTAAATAGAACGTGGCACAGTCATAACGCGGAATTGGGGCTGTTGGAGGATACAGCAAGATATATCGCAGGAGGAAAAAAACATATTCAGGATGAACTTGACCAATCTCTTGTATCACCGTTCTGGAATCAGAACCGAAAACGGTAAGAACATTTTGATAGTATTATAGTTTTTACTTGCATTACAATTATTATGGTATTGTGTACGACATAAAGCGCAGAAGATGACAGTAGATTAATTGGACATATCATGAAAATGCTAGCATATGTCATCCTCATGTTATAACTGGGAGTTTATAAACCTTGTCTTTGAAATTGTCGTCTTTTCAAGTCTGCTGTTAATACAGTCTCGGTGTCTTTTTCTGTTATGACATGGGCAAAACAAAGGTTAACTAAAAAGCAATTATTCCAACTGGTTAAGGAAAAGGCGTTATTTTAAATTCCTAAAAAATATTACACGGTTACGGCAAGATCAGGAAGATACTATCTTCCGGTGGCAAGAAACATATCTCACAAGTAACCGTACCAAATCGAGTGGGATGTTATTGCCACAAGAATATAAAATCCATACCTTTTCGCAACCATGTAATGTTTTATGAAATAAATGACAGGATAGATCAACTGAAAGTTGATTCATTGTGTGTTTTGTTGTGAAGGTAAAACGTTTAACTGACGTTTCGAGCGCTAGCCTTTCGTCAGAGGAAAAGAGGGAAGTATAGGTAGAAGGGAATATATAACATATGCGGATCGAAATTGAGGTTACTCCACTGGTTAGAATTGTAAAAAAATGATAGGTTGTCTTCTGGAAAATTCGTAGATGATTGATAAATCATACGTATTCTTTTTGGTGTTATTGTTACCCTTTTGTTCTGAGAAACAAGCTACTTCGTGATGACCGTCGTGACTGACCAGACGCGGGAACGAAAGGTACGCTCGCAACGACAGGAATTGTGATGGCGAGAAGTGTGACGTCACGACAATAAATTTACCCTTCTAGGGAACCGGATTCTGTGAGTGGTTTATTTCCCAGTAAAACACTGTTGCCGGTATAATAAATTTACATGCTATCAGGCGGTTTGACTCAGTTTGTATACCATGCTCTCAAGACTAAAAGCTTTTAATACGTATGCATCCATACAACTGAGTTAGTAAAAATATTGCCGTTCTTACGTACCAGTGCATCGTTATTTCCTGTATTACCAGTCACTTGAAAGTTCAGAATCTCTAATTTTAGCTGTATTATGCTAGCTACCAAACATTATTTGGTTAATATGCTTGAAACTGTTTTCTGTGTTTTTTCCGGCACTTGATAGACAACCTCTGAAAGTGATGAACCTTGAAGACGTACTATCGTCGCCACAACAAATCGGTGTCGCACAGCCTCAGAGACGTAAAGGTCGCGTAATTTCAGCCAATAGTAGAGAGACTGACACTGGTACTACCATCAAGAGAATGGACTTGCAGAAACAGGTAGTATATTACGCATACAATAAAATAGTGCCGCCAATTGCAAAAGCTGCCATAGTTAGATCAGTTTCAGTGACAATCACAGTCTGTCAATTGCCATCGTCTCCATGCACTGTGCTGGTGTTATTGCGCTACCAATTACCATCGCTCTCAGAAAGTTTTCAGTTGCCATCTCTTTAACGCACCAATTTGCTTTCATAGAGATGTCATGTTGTCATCGCTTCCATGAATTGTGCTGTCAGTTGCCATCGCTCTCACAGGTAAATTACCACCGTTCTCAAAGGGCTGTCAGTTGCTTAAGGGCTATCGCTTCTGTGTTATCAATTGCTATCGTTTTCGCGCTACTGTCAGTTACCACCGCTGCCAGTGTACTGTCAACTACCATCACCCTCATAAAGCAGCTAGTCTGTTCCCACCACTTGCATTTACTGTGCTATCAATTGTCATCGCTGTCACCGTGTTGTCCACTACAATCGCTCTGAAAGAGCAACTAGTCTGTTCCCACCACTTCCATGCACTGTGCTATCAATTGCCATCGCTGTCACCGTGTTTTCCACTACAATCGCTCTGAAAGAGCAACTACTCTGTTCCCACCACTTCCATACACTGTGCTATCAATTGCCACCGCCGTCACCATGTTGTCCACTACAATCGCTCTTTCAAAGAGAAACTACTCTGTTCCCACCAGTTGTATGCACTGTGCTATCAATTGCCATCGCTGTCACCGTGTTGTCCACTACAATCGCTCTGAAAGAGCAACTAGTCTGTCCCCCAACCACTTCCATGCACTCTGCTATCAATTGCCATTGCCGTCACCGTGTTGTCCACAACAGTCGCTCTGAAAGAGCAACTACTCTGTTCCCATCAGTTGTATGCACTGTGCTATCAATTGCCATCGCTGTCATCGTGTTGTCCACTACCGTCGCTCGCAACAGTCAGTTGCCATCGTTTCCATACACTGTGCTATCAATTGCCGTGGCTCTCACGATGCTGTCGGTTACCATCGCTGTCACAGTTCTGTCATCTTCACAGTCTGAAGATGAACATCGCTCCAGGCAGAACTTCCAACATTGCATTAACATCTGCAAGATGATGTACCCTGATAAAAACAATAGGTTGATCGAGAGACTTTTTTGTTCAAGAGTATTGGAGAGAATGTCTAGGATAGATGGAACTTTTTATGCAACACTATCTATATTAAATGCTGCAGTCCTAACTTACAGCAAGAAGGAGCGAACAAATGGCGACAGGTTCGAGGCTAACATCCAAGCTATGGGACGTGTAATCAAGGCGAAGCGCAACGCTCTGGTTAATTATAAGCATAACCTATCAGAGAAATTGGCAGGCGTGGAAGGCAGCTCGACAAAAGGACAAACAAGCAGCAAGCAGCTTCGCAAATAACTGGTGGCTGTAGCTGTGGGATAGCATTCAGCAAGCGCAAAATACTAGAAACATCAGGGCCTTGTATAACGGCATCAAGTAGGCAACGGGTAAATCAACAATAAAATCTGAACCACTCAAATCCAAGGCGGAAGTAATTAATATAGGTCAGGAAAAGCAACTGGCAAGATGGGTTGAACACTACCTTGACCTTTACTTCAAATTCAGTCTGCCATTAAGACCGTTTTGGAGGAGCCAGTCATAGATGACACCAGAAAGGCCATCGATGCACTATTAAGTGGCAAAGTACCAGGTAATTGCATCATTCCTATAGAGGTTGTCAAGTTCGGAAAACCAACCCTGCTAGAACCACTCCGCATATGAGCTTCTCTGTCTGTACTGGAAGGCAGGGCAGATACCCCACACATGCCTAACGCCAAGATCGTCACACTATACAAAAACAAAGGTGACTACAGTGACTGCAATAACTACCGGCGTATCTTCCTGCGGAACATTGTAGGTAAAGTCTTCGCAAGAATGTTCTTACCCGCCTATAAGTTCTCGCTAACAGCATCTATCCCTGCTGTTGAACTAGGTGGTTAGAGAACTCAGGCACCAGAAATGATGGGCTGCTCTTCATTCCGTCTCGCTTGAAGGGAAAAGGTCCACACAGTTCTCATCAGCCTCATAATGGTCGATAAACCACATTCTTGTCAATTTTAAGATTCATTTCATCTGGCTATTTGTGGTAAACTTCTTACTCACTTGCCTCTGAATAAGATTATTTGGTATTGTCTATTGTCAATGTCTGATGAAGTAGTGTAATAACAGCATGCTGTTATCGGACAGTGTTGCAACCTGACTCTGGGGAAAATTGAGTGTATAATGAGCCAATCAGATTTGAGGAAATTGTTATTTTTTAATAAACCAAAATATTTCTTTTTTTAGTTTCAAGATGGTGAATGTATTGTGCCAACGCTTGATTTCCAACCAGAAGGTAAAGTTCATTCAGTATTTACTACCATTCATCTCAATGCAATTGTACATTTCAAGAAAGGATTTGCACTACCTGCCATACTCTACTTCACCTTGGGAGTATCGGTTAGGTTTTACTTCAGATCTCGTCAGATACACTGCGATTTTCATTTGTCGAATTAGTAGCAGTACGATAATTATATTATTTCGAGTTCAGTTTGGAATTAATTTACACAAGCGTCTTGCAAAGTGCGTCAAAATTACGCGAGCCCGGAGCTGGGTCCGACGCAACTCGAGCACTTTGAAAAGCACTCAAGTTCAAATTAATTTCCAGCTGAATGAGAAATATTGATTACTTGTTAATCGTATATACATGGAGAAATTGTGTTGGAACTTGCAAAGTCATCCGCCATTATAATTTTGATTGAACTTCCCTCTGCTGTTGTCAAAGAAACGGACGCATTTTGATTGGTTGCTTGGCTTTCTATTGTTTCTCATCCAATCGGACTTGAGAATTTGACTTTGTGATTGGACAGAATTTCACATTTTTGCACAGAATTACAAAGTAACTGCATAGTGCTTCACCATAGGCATCCAGTAATTTTTTATGTATATAATGATTACGATGGTCATTGTTGCAAATTAAAGTACAAAGGTGTAAAAAGCAATGGGGCGACAAGGGGGTAATTATTTTCCACGCAACGAAAGTCGGGCGGCGTTATACTACGTTGTCATCCAAAAACTCAGTGTGCGGCGAACTCAGTCCAATGTGTCAATTCCAGCGAATTCAAATGTCAGAAACATCCAACTCTTAAGTTCAGCATCGCCATTTGACGTCCACGAATTTCTTTTTATTGCAGATAACGAGGAGTTGTCGATATTCGCGGGAACAAGTGACCGACATAGACCAGTCAAGAGACGCAAACTGATGTATGAAAAGGTTCCAGGGTCAAAAACAGGACAAACACGGCTCATATTCAAGAAGTGATGGCCAACAGAAGTTCAGACCTATCAAGCAGAAAGCGAAGAGGTCTCTAGAATATATTTAATGCACATACCTTACCAATCAAAAACACAAGTAAAACGCTCCGGCGTAAGATTTGGATTCCTCGTCTGAAGATTTGTTTGAGAAAGTAAATACAAGGTCGTGTTTTCCAACTTAACCATTTAATAGTTATTTGCCATTCTAAGAACTGCAAAGGACTGGGGTTCGTTCAAGCTCATTATTATTCAACCGGTTGTCTTCAGGGGATTACTGATTATTTGTCGTGTATGGGGAAGTTCCCGACAAGTCACGACAAAATCGGATCTTGTCAAGAGAAAAGTAATGTTTGATTTTCACACGTTCTTGACTGGCCATGTAGACTATTTTTGGTGATGGAAACAAAACGCATAGAAGTGGTGCAGTCCTTTCTCTTTTCATAAAACGAGGTAGCGTAAAATCGGCTGGTTTTGATGGACTTTATACAAACGATCCGTGAAAGTAGTGGTTTATGGTTAAAGTTACAGTGCTGTACAAATACCCCAGTTAATTCCTTCTGAGCGATAGCCCTAGTAAGGAAAAGGGCCCACAAGGAGAAAGAGAAAAAATCTCTGACCCCGGTGGGATTCGAACCCACGACCTCCGGAACAGCTCACCGTTGCTCTACCAACTGAGCTACAAGGCCAGCTGGGAGCTGGTCGTGGGAAATTAAGATAATGGGGGTATTTGTACAGCACTGTAACTTTAACCATAAACCACTATATCTGTTTATTCACCAGTGCTGAGCGGCCAAACCTTAATGGTTACACCCTCTCTTACGTGAAAGTAGTGTTACAAGTTTTCTTTTGTAACATTACGCCACAGAGAACGCATCCAGTTTACATTCTAAAGAGATTTGTGGAAACATGTATCGGCTTCACATCATTTTCGAGTCTTCGTTATTTTAAACTAACAACATTTCACAAAATCTTTCCGTGAGTGTATCTGTACACACGAGCTTCTGCTTGTACATCAAATCACTCGATAGCAATCACGTGAAAACTCCGTTGTCTGTGTCATATGTGCTCATGAGACAGCGAGAGACGAAACCATACGGCTGGTTGCAAAATCGCAAATACTGGAGGGTCAAATAATCGCCGCAAAAACGACGGAATATCAGTTGAATAACAGTTTGATATGCTCAGTCTCGGAAGCTAAAGCATGCAAATAAGAGCTGACATTCACGTTTTCAACAGAAAAAATATTTAATTCATTTTCTATTGCCCTGACATCCCATATTTCCCATAATTCTTTCGGCATGCATTCGTGTATGCCACTTTACATTGGTGAGAAAACGTGTTGAAGTCTGGTGTCGCAGTGGACTGATGTTACTCGCGATGTCAGATTATCAAACCTTTAAGGCTCCGTTTGCTAACCAACAGGTTATTTCTTCGCCATAAAATAAAATCAACCAAGGGTTGACGAAAACAATTTTCCGCGCCGTAAGGTTGGAAGAAAGCTGGCGTTTCAAGCGTAAGCCCTTCGTTGGAGCATCGTATTGTTTTCGTCAACCCTTGGTTGATTTTATTATACGTTTTACCTACCCGCCGACGCAGTCTATAGTTTTTTAAAAACTATTTACTTAGACTAATCATGCGCTGGATTATTATTCGAGGCCAGAATAAACACTAATCTAGGATTAACTCCTAACCCATTGTTTCGATCAGCTCCAAATAAGGCAACTCTGTATTAGTCTATTGTGCTTCTACTTGACATTAGATAATTTTCTTTCAAAATCTTTTATTATATGGTCATGATAGAACTCACGGTCTGATTGGCTCTTCACAACAAAAGATTTTGTGGAAATGACCGGACTTTATGAGATTTTTACTCGGACCACTCGCTAGTCAGATTCATTTGCCTTGCGGGTTGCGTAAAAATGCCGAAAAAGGCCATATAATTAATAACTAAATTAACCTCGTATAATTAATAACTAATTAACCTCGTATAATTAATAACTAATTAACCTTGTATAATTAATAACTAATTAACCTTGTATAATTAATAACTAATTAACCGCATATAATTAATAACTAATTAACCTCGTATAACTAATAAATAATTAACCTCGTCCTTTCGGCCATTGCAAGGAACTCTAAAACCTTTGCATTGACGTATTTGCCTCGCTATAGCTCTGTCATAACATCAATGTCTCGTTCTGAGATTTTCCTGTAATGACCTCACTCTTGATTATGACGTAGTATTTACTAACCAACCCCAGTTGATAAAACTCCATCAAAATTTTTACTAATCCATGCTTAGCGTTAATCGGTTTTTCAGGGACCGAGGCCAGGACGTCAGTGCTCATTGTTTCTTTTATGTATTTTCAACTTCAGCTCAAAGCCCAATGTGCAAAACAAAATTAACCCATCCAAGACACAGTGAAAACCCCATGCCAGGTTAAGACTACTACTCTATTAAATCCTGCTCTCTATTAACTCCCACCCCCTCTCTATTAACCCCACACCATCCGCCCCTACCCCCCTAAGTAAGCCCCCGGGGACCTAACAGAATACAACTAAAAATGAATTTTGCTCAGCAGAGCTCAAAATAATGGCCAGTCCACAGACAATGTCTGGTCAGAACGGTGACTTTCCATTGCCGGTCATGTTGATTGGTCACGTATCTTCTACTTTCGAAAGAAAACTCTACCGTATATCAAATGAATATCTTTTCATTGTCATTGACCAGTACTAAGTTTGCGATATATCTGGCATCAATTCACAAATGACTGAATGGCAAAAGGCACTTTAGAAACGGTCTGGAGTGTATTT
The DNA here is from genome assembly GCA_025434805.1 of Antipathozoanthus remengesaui. NCBI lineage: Eukaryota > Metazoa > Cnidaria > Anthozoa > Zoantharia > Parazoanthidae > Antipathozoanthus > Antipathozoanthus remengesaui. The sequence goes on along the minus strand of JANSTR010093326.1, from coordinate 5,845 downwards.
GAAACAAAGTTTTTACTGTATAATTTATATTTTGGGGTTCATATTGTCATAATCTTATAATTTCTCTTTCATAATATTGGCCGGTCAAAAGTCCGAGCTAAAATCAACTTGACCGGCCGCCATACAAAAATTATTTTGGCCCTGGATCAATGATAGTTTAGTTGGTCTTTTTCAAGACGGTTTTTTTTAGTATTGCGAGACACTGACAACCATTACAAGAGCTGAAAATTGTGACCCTTTATGCGTGGGGCCGATAAATGAAAGAATTTGGAGTCACGCTAATTTATAAGTCCCCTTTCTAATAAGACCGCCCACCCAAATATTATAAAATTATTATTATTACTTTTATCACAGGGAGCAGATGGTGAACAAGGTTCAGTGGGAGAGACTGGTAAAGTCGGAGAACAGGTACCGTTCATATTTATAAATGTATGTGTGGTTAGTGATGGTAAGTGTGTGGTACTTGTGTGGTAAGTGTATGGTAAGTGTGTGGTAAGTGTGTGGTAAGTGTATGGGGAGTGTGTGGTAAGTGTGTGGTAAGTGTATGGGGAGTGTGTGGTAAGTGTATGGGGAGTGTGTGGTAAGTGTGTGGTAAGCGTATGGGGAGTGTGTGGTAAGTGTGTTGTAAGTGTGTGTGGAGTGTGTGGTAAGTATATGGTAAGTGTTTGGTAAGTGTGTGGTAAGTGTGTGGTAAGTGTGTGGTAGGTGTGTGGTAAGTGTTTGGCGAGTGAGCGGAAAGCGTGTAGTAAGTATATGGTAAGTGTGTGGGGAGTGTGTGGTAAGTGTGTGGTTAGTGATGGTAAGTGTGTGGTAAGTGTTTATGTGTGTTAACCCTATTCGGCCTGTGGAACACCAACTCTAAAGTGATGTTACTTCTACATAATTTATGGTACAATTTATCAGGGAATTCGATAATGGGGTTAAATATTTGTGTTCAGTCAGTATGTTGCCATGACAACCGCATTATAAGTAGTATGTTTTGCGTAATTCTAATATTTATTGGAGTTTTTTTAGTTTTATTTCGATTACAACTCTTGAAAGTTTCATTTTATACTTTTATAGAAGAGAGGAGAGAACTTTTTAAATTTAATAGTTGTGACATCACTAGTGACACCACAGTATCTAAAATGGAAAATGAAAAACTGAGGCCAATGACGTCATACCAATAAGATATCATCATAACTAGTTCGTAATTATGTGTATGTAATTTTAAGCCTATTTTTGTTGAAATAACTTCAAAAGTAATAAGATGTATCAGAACGAATATTTACTATCCCACTCCTCCAACACACTCCTTTCGAATTTTAGTTTTCTATGAGTACAATAAATATAATGCTGTTACAACTGATTCTATTTTCTCATCTATTGGAATTTCATTCGCATGAAATTGCTGTTCTCACCTTTTGGTTGGCGTTGATGGTGGTGGCATGGAACTAGAGGTGCCACTATCAGAACAAAGCAGAGAGTTAAAAATATGCATCTACGGTATTCTAAATAGGACACTATTTTGGTAAACTCATTATAAACTGGGGTTTGGAATTTCACAGGGCCACACAAGTTCCAAAACATAGTAGAATCTAGTCACTGTCTAATGCAAATGCTTCAATTTGATTCAATGGCTATCTTACTTATGGTATATCACTCAATACACCCCCTCTGTGACACATTCCTCTCTCACATCCGAAATGAAGTCCGTTTTGCATTGTAATGATGTTTGCAAGTCTCCTTTCCAATTTTACTGTAACTGTTCCAAAAAACCCAAGGGTCACAAAATATGGTGTGAACAATGTTTAACTCGAATAATAACCAAACTTTGTTTTGCTCATGAACCCGTATGCATGAAAAACAACACAAACTGATACTCAACAGACTTTTTTTACACAAGTTTTAATTTTACAGTTTCATAGAGAAATTTGGTTTGTTTCATGTCTGGAAATTTCTAATAAAACAATTAGAATATCACTCAGTTTCTATTGGCAGTTGATAGTTCATGCAGTTTGGCCTCCAGCTTCATGAACTATCAGCCAATAGAAATTGCGAGCTCATATGTTATAATTGTTAAAATATACTGCATATTACGATACTGTCACATTGAAAAACAGAACTGAAAATTGATTTCAGGCCTGCAGAAAAGAAAAATGTTAAATGAGGTAAAGCAAAGTTTTATTGCGAACTGTTTTAAACCCATTTTATTTTGCATATAACCCATTTCTTCATGCCAGATTTACAACTAGAAGTAGTTGATAAATATGTTGTGCTGTGAGATTGTATTTAGTTGGAAATGTAAATATACTAACAGTAGTTTCCTGAGGATTAATGATAATGAGCTCTCAACCACTGAAAGTTCTAAGCTTACAAGAATACCTGAACAAAAATTGGTTATGCAATTGATAACTGGCATAACTAATACACAAATTAAATGATTATTCATGCAATTAAATTATGTAGGCCTGGATTTGATTCTCTAACCATCTCTATGATATGTAAAAGACTGCATTTTTTTAAAGACTTTCCAAGACTAGAAAATTCTACCTGATGCAGCCAATCATGTGTTACTCAGTTGAGGGGTAAAATTTCCATACTACTCCATAAATACATTTTTAATATGTATATATATTCTAGATTGTTGTCTATGTGCTGTAGGTGTTCTTATAGGATGTATAGTCACAGGCAGCCCAAGTTCAAAATTTGTCATACCAGAAACACCAGCCGAATTAGAGACTTTGTGTCAGAATCCATCCATTTTCTCAGTATGCTGAAATTTATGAAGAAATGTTGAAATAAAGTTAACCTACCTCAACATGGGGTTGTTAGCGTCTTGTGTGTAATTTGGAGATGATTCCAGGCCTTTTCAGGACATTTTTTCTCAGAAAAAAACTGAATAACATTCGACCATTCTGCTATCCAGAGGCATGCAGAATATCTGGCGGCTACGGCCATTTGAAACCACAAGTGATCAGGTTTCACTTTGTGCTCTTATTGGTCAGTTCAAATTCAGACCATGTGCAAACCATGCCTCTTCAGATAGCAGAATGGTCAAATGTCATTCAGTTTTTTTCTGACAAAAAATGTCCTAAGATTACCCTAGCGGTTCTATATGATGGAGAAATAATCTGGCTTTATGAAAATGTGGGATTTTTGTTGGTTCGCCACTCCATTTCATGATGAGAGAGCACTTTGTGACGTCAATTTGGTTGAGAAGTGAGCCGAATGTCCAGCCTTCCACTTTGTTCTTAGGCAGAACAACTCCTATCAAAAATTCGCCCTAAAAGGCCTCGAACTGTCTGCAAATTACACACAAGACACAATAACAACCCCACGTCGTTGAGGTAGGTTAACTTTATTTCAACATTTCCTCATAAATTTCAGCATACTGCGAAAATGGATGGATTTCAATACAAAGTCTCTAATTCAGCCGGTCTTTCTGGTATGACGAATTTTGAGCTTGGACTGCCTGTGGTACAATTAATTATGGAGCAGTAGGAAATTTTACCTTATAGTTTCCCATGATGCCATGGGTAAGGTAACCACTAGCCTCACCTTTCTGATTTCACACTTTCGTCTTCAGCACTGAAGATTGAAGAAAAGCCGAAAGGTAATCAGCAAAAATACAAAACGAGAAGTTGACTCATCATTGATTCAGAATGACTTTCCTTACCTTTCCTCACTCTTTTCTGCAAGTTCTTTCAAAAGCCCATCGAGTTTGGTTCTAGCATTTTGAAGTCCTTTGAGTTTGAAACGCGAAACGTATTAGTGAAAATCCAAATATATACTGGTACGTACAATCACTATTAAATCAGAAATACACCAATTAGTGAAAGTCACTCATTCTTTTACACCTTCCACTGACCACATTCTCAATGTGGATATGTGTTTATTGGCCTTTATTGATGTTATTATATATAAAATTATCTGGAAAAATTATATATTTTTACCTGGTGGATGGAGATCTCGATCGACTGCAGAAGCCATCCCAATTACTGAGCCAGTTAATGTTGTAGGTTTATAGCAAATGGTTCTTTAAGTCTTCCAATCACACCTTTGTATTCACATATATCGACCCGAAAGCAAAATATAATTTGCAGTTCGAAAACAAAACATTTACAGGCTTTGCACACTAAGTTTAAAAACTCCTCATGTTTGGATGGACAGTCTCTGTCTTCGAATCGGACGCCATTTGTAGAGGACAAAGACCCGGATAAAGATACGCTTGTCGATTGGCTTGTTCTATAAATTTCATCACATGATCAAACGATTTTCCCAGGAGGCCTTGCAAACCGCCATTCTATTTATTTTGGTCTGATTGGTTGTGAGGATTTTGTTGTAATTTTCAAACAGATATTTTTGCAGGAGAATATAGTACTATTATGTCACTTGCAAACGATCCTAATTCGTCTCGATTTGGAAATGTAAGTACTTTTCTAAACTAAGCTTTAAATAAATATTTCAGATTAATATGGCAAAACACAAGCAGATTTCCATCCTCCGGGCACTCACAGCGAATTTTAAAAACCTTATTCCTTAATATTTTTATATAACTTTTGAGCACTTGACCAGTCGCTATCTATTTATCCATGTTTTCGCAAATGTATTTAGACACCATTTACTCCCGAAGAGGAAGAAGCAATCCAAGTAGCCTTACGTCAGAAGCTTGGGCCGGAGTACATCAGCCAAAGACCCGGAGCAGGTGGTCAGAAGGTGCTGTATAGCAAAGGATCATGACTGTTCCCTAATAGATCGGGGGGAGTGGGGGTAGGGGATCCATGATTTAACCATTGAGTGATCGCTCTGGGGAACTTGAAACAGAGTGGCTATAACTAGTACTGACAGACGAGCAAAGGCATAAATTCCCAGGCCTAACGGGAGGGGGAAGGGGTTGATTTTTCAAAAAGGTCTTTATATTTTGAACTGAAACTTGAAAAAATGTAGCCTATATAACATTCTAGTACATAGCTTTAAAAAAATGGGGGACAGCAACTGCTCAGCCTGCACCTGAAGACATAGGTGAGTATCCGTGTCATGCAAAACCAACTGGGCAGTTCACTGGGGTTGTTGAGGCTAGATAAAACATATTTCTAATTCTATACTGAAATTCTATAAAACATATTGACTCCAATTTCATATGAAACGCCTCTTGGGTCTGATACTACAATTAACCACATGTATTTTATTATATAATATAATAATAATCAATATATTATGGTACTGTAATTTATGGATGGGGATTTTGTTTGTGCCAGATGTGCCACCCCAGAATAATTGGCATTGGTCCACTGCCCACACAGCCATGACTGAGAAATTGAAGAATTATATTTCTGGCCCGGAATATATAGAAGAAGAAATATAAACCTATTTTTTTCAACCAGTGTGATTACTTCCTAATTATGATATTAATACTGTATTTGTAAATTATAACTTATGCTTATTCCGGATTACTTAGTATCATAGCCTGCATGCAGACATTAACTCTCCTTCACCCTAGGGAGCGCTCCCCAGACTGAAAGAGAATTAACGTCTGCAAGCAGTCTATTAGCATCATAACATCAGCATATATTCTGTGGCAGAATGACTAGAACTTTACATTCTGTAATTATATGGTTCCATTCTTAATTAGGAAAATTGAAATGGATGTACCTTGGGAGGCTATATCTAATTAGTTATTTGTTTTGAATATAATTTGTCAGAATGTTCATTAAAACTGGCCACAGGTCTCTCACCAATGGTAAATTTTTCTTTAAGTAAAAATCTTTTAGAACCTATTCGTGGTTTAATTTTCGCCACCCCCCCAACCCCCGATTGATAAATTCTTAACAAAAATAAACAGCAAAAAAAATTCCACAACAAT
>JANSTR010093215.1:0-12329 GCA_025434805.1 Antipathozoanthus remengesaui | reverse complement strand
TTCACCTTAGATTATACACAACAAAATATTTATGATGAAAAGCAAAATTCTCCCAACTTACTACATGTCAAATCTTTGGTTCAAGATTATGAAACAGGATTTGATTTGAATGGTTTACATGTATAACACATATCATGTATTCTTGCCGAAGGTTCGTCTTGGGAATATCACACACAGAACAGAAGTATGTAAAAAGTCACTTAATCCACAGTGGAATTCTGAGTGGTTCAGGTTTGAGGTACAGTATATATGACTTTGTTGTAGTCAATATTTACTGAATGCAGGGTCACACAGACTCATCGCCAAGGGTTGGCCAGAACCATGTATGCATGCCCACAACCTGCTTAACCTGTACTAGTATCCTTAATGGATCCTCTGTCCACACACATTGCCAAAGTCTGTTTGACAGACTCAACCACAAATCACGCATGCTTTGCAGTGGGGCTGAACAATACTGGTAAAGCAGTTCTTTGAATCCACCTTGGCAACTCAGTTCATGTACACCATCATGGTAAAACAACTGTCCATGGTTCTGGACTGTACAGCAGTGCCCGGGTTAATCTGGTTGTGCGCATGCATGCGTACAACAGGTTTTGAAGGTGAAGGGAGTCACTTGAACCTGTCCCCTGCTAATTTGCAAAATGGTGGCAAATAAATGATAAAGAATTTGGCATGAACTGTTTTTGTTTAATATGTAATTGCTTTGCCTTCAACAGCAATCAAGTTTAACATTACTACAGACTGTATAATGGTAACAACTGTTTCACAACATGTCTGTATTTAGTAACTATTATAATTAAATGCGAAAGTTCACATGCCAAGCTGGTGCGCACTGGAAGCATGTGCTCAATCAATTATTCACATTGCTGTGAGAAAGGTAGATTCTAATTTACTCATTGAAGAAGGTGAAAGTTGTGAATACAGAATAGTCAGCAATTCTCAAAAAACATCAAATGTGGCAATATGGCTTTGGAATTTCGGATTAATACAAAACCTATGATTGCCTTTTTGACTTAATAACTGGAAATTGTAATAAAGTACTTAGCTGAAAATATTATGGATGAAAAGAGATTTCCACAACGCTTAAATTGATTACTGCTTTTTCCTCTTGCAAGCAACCCCTGAAATGGCAGATTTAAACTCATTACCAGCCCTCTTCTGTGAGGTGGAAGCACTAATCTTTAAGGATTAGGGTAGACAAGAAAAAATTAGAGCAAATTTTGTTTAAAAGTTACAATTTGTTTTACTCAAACTCTAATTTGCATATTTAATTCAGCATTTATAGTTATAAGTCAATTAAAGTCAAGAGATGTTTTCACAAATGGACTACACATACTGCACTGAAAGTTCATTTTTATTTCTTCAAAGCTTCAACGTTTTGGTCGGAAAAACCCTTGTGAGGGTTCATTACATACAGGGGTTTAGGATACAGTATGTGACTAGAATCACTGATATTATGTTGTTTGTGTGCCTTAGAGCACAAAGGTGCTACAATGTTTAAGACAACATGTTACAGATAAGTTTCAGAGAAGCTGACATTAGCTTAAGCTTGTGAAACAAATTTGGAATTACTTATTAACAGTGTGTTTCTTAAGGTTTAGTAATGGGAAACTTGTACATCAAATGGGAAAAGAGATACAACTACTAAAAAAACAGTAACACTTTTGTTAGCCTGACCTAAAGTTCAGATTCTTTACAGCAGGGAAAGTACTGTAGATACAACCAGTAGGGAAAGTTTGTACAATTGTAGGTACAACCACTAGGGAAGGTTTGTACAATTTACCCATGTACTGGCCTTAAGAAAAACACTGCATAACAATAGAGAAGGGGGATTCCCCTTGTCCTTGAGCGTAGCTGGGTTGGACAACATTTTGTTTTGATTCCTTCTATCTGTACTGACATCATTATCTATCCATTTTGAATTTCCTGTCTACAAAGCTTGATGATGAAGAGTTACAAGATGAGCCACTGCAAATCAGGTTGGTTGAAAGGTTGTAGAACACATTTTTGATTTTGTTGAATTGACTGCGTAAATTAAGGGTACTGTAAGTTGTACTACATGTAAAACATTTGTTTTTAATTTCAGAATCATGGACCATGACACCGTTACAGCTCATGATGCCATAGGGAAGGTAAATAAATGTAGAATACTATGGTTACTGTACCACAGATTATGTCTTGTTTCACATTTTTCATGTTTTAAATTGTCCTGCATTTTTGTAGGCTACAGCACAGTCTGTAGTATTGGTACTAAAAAAACTAGGATTTCTTTTTCCATGAGTGTATGCAGTTATTTTTTCTAACTTGGTAGTTTTGTTTCTAACTAATTGACAAGTTAGAAAAATATTAGCTAGTTGGAAAAATTAACTAACTAGTAACTAGTTAGAAAACTTGACTAGTCTATATTAATATGCTTGCATGTACAGTATTTATATTGTTAAAAGACATTTGGTACTAGATTATGAAGAAGTTTACCAGTCTGTCAGTGTGAGAGGTTTTGCTAGTGCTTGGATAACAGACTACCGCCAACTTTAATCTTAATTAAATCCTGATTACAGTCATTTTTTCTTACTTCAGATAACGATCAGTTTAAGTCCTCTGCTGGCACAAGATGCACCATCCAGCATAGCAGGCTGGTTTCCTATCTATGACACAATGCATGGCAAGTAATTTAAGTAACTATTAAGCTCATTTACTAATAATAATTAAATTATTTTACCATATTAATTATTTTTAGGAAAATGTTGCTTCACATTAATTACGTCATATATATAATAATTAATGCTAATTATTTTGCAAAATGTGCATTAATTTCAGACACTCATTTATTAAGTTTTGAGCAGTATTGTCTATGCCAGGAATTTAAAGTCACTTAATTCATTTGTATGATACTACTTGTAAACTGTAAATGCATGTAATATGATACTGATTTTCTGAATATGGAAAAGTTGTGTTTTTGAGGCTGCTGATTGGCTGTTGTAACAAACTGCGAACAATATATGAATTAGACAGACTTATTTTCTTAACCCTTTGAGTCCCAACAAGTTTATCAGCATGTACTTTCTCCTTGCATTATCCACATACCCTGTAATGTGGATAGAAATGTTAGGCTGTTGGCGTACAGTAAGTCTCTTGATGGTTTATCAAGAAACTTAAAGATCCCAGGTACCTCAAGAATACATGTAATCATGGTGTTGTAGACTGTTTATATACAGAAGTTACAATTTATTATTAATTAATAGTTAGTTGCTGTGAAACAAGACATTGCTACATGTACATGTAAAAAGCCCCCTGTGGCCCTGATATACATGTACATGCAGGGTTCAATCAGGACTCATGGTGGTCTGCTGGCCCCATACCACTAAAATCCTTCACATACCACTGAAATGCCCCAGTTTCTGACCTGAGTAGGCAGTGAAAATTCAGCCGGTAAAGTACTTGAAACAACTATTCGAAATACAACTTACTTTTTCTAAAACTCTAACTGCTATAATTCCCCTTTTCAGCATTTTCTGTGTATTTTGTAACTTGTGATGGAAACATAACTTACTATAAATTCATCTAGTACATAATAATTATCTGTGTGCCTTTCACTTTCACCAGTGTCATTTTTAAAATCGAATAAATATTAAGTTTTTCACCATGTGCCTCGAAACCTGTGTATACAAATTCTTGTGCATACAGTACATCCTCTGAAGATGCAACAGCAACACAGCCATCGTTACACAACACTGCAATAGAAAGTTGCCCTGTTTATCCATGAAACCAGATTTTATTTAGCTTCTTTCATTCATCACATTGTTTATCAGATAATTAGAAACATTAACTTAAATTATTTAATCAAGAGCAAAGATTCCACACAATTTTGTAGTACATAGACATACATAGGCAGCACCAATTATTTAATCAGTAGTATGGGCTAGTTAGAGCTAGCAAGTTTGAGCCCTGGTCCCATAGAATAAATTAATGGTTATATATACGGTAAATGCCTGTATCCAGGAAAATTCTGCTTTTCCAGTCATGATCGACACCTGAAAAGTTATTCTAACTTTTGCTGTGCACTTTTGCTTACAGGAATTCGTGGTGAAGTTCAAGTGATTGTAAAAGTGGATTTTTTTCTTGACTTTAATAAATTCCGCCAGACATCTTGTGGAGTTAAATTCTTCTACAGTAAGTATTGGTATACAATAAGAATTGAAATTGTTTGCAATTTTTTTTAAAGTGGTGCCAAGCCTTGGCAAGACTTAACCCACTTGTTAACAAGAAGAGTCTACTGTAAACTTTAATAAACTTCATATACATTTTCAGCATGTGGTGTGCCAGTATGCTACAAGTCTATTGCAATCCATGGTTTTGTGGAGGAGCTTGTGGTTAATGACGACCCAGAGTATCAGGTATTAAACGTTATTAAACTTGAATTTACCAAAGTAAAGCTAATGCTGCTGATCTCTCACCATACAATTTACATTCTGTAAAGCTGCCAAGGTAGCCATTTGTTTTAAATTTACTTTGTGAAACCTGAGAAAATGTGGGCCAAATTATGGTGTCAAGTATGTGATGGGACTAGCATGATGTCTGATCTGCTCTCTCAAATTAAGCACACAGCAAAAGAAACATTAGCAGTGTTTCTAAATGAGGGATTTTGTCATCATCTAGGCACCTAAATACATTTGTACTTGCTGTCGCCATGTGATTTAAGATGTTATCAATTGCTTCCGAAGTCCACTGATAAATTAACAAATGTCACACAACATATAGTACATTGCCCATAGACTCGTGGAAGAGCATTCCCTGCCTTCTGACAAAGCACTAGGTCTTTAATCTCCCTGGCGAATATTTCTGGCAAGTGAACAAAGTTGCTTTTGATATGTTTTAAATTTAAATGGGGTCTGTACTATTATTATTTTTTATACTCTGACCAACTCACACTGTATAAACCCTATTTGGGTCTGTTAAAATTTGGTATAAAATGTAGAAAAGTATCCGTTTTATGTAAAAAGTATCAATTGAAACTGAAAACTAAAGTTTCATTTCATAAAATTCATTGAATTCTGCCAGCAAGGTTGGTTGTCCTCCTTGATGATACTAGTTAGTTTCCTATAATCGAAGCAAAAACGTATCGTGTCGGGGTTTTTTTTATTCAAACAAGAGGAGAAGACCAGTTGTTTTTAAATTTTTCTGGATTGAAGCAACCCTCGTATGAGCTAGTCACTCTGCTTTGATTCTAAGGGATTGACAAAATAATTTCTCAATAAAATTTAAGTTATCAGACACATCTTTGTTTTTGGAATATAGCAAAACACATTAATGCTGTGGCTTTCCTCTTGAGGATTTCAGGTGTATAAAGAGCAACTATATGACCTCGGTCCCAGCCAAACAGGGCATGCATTTGCAATCTGATTGCGAATTGTTCACACAACCACAAATTATTTTGATCACATGTGAACAATGCATCAAAAGTGGAAAGCTACAATGTCTAGAACTGATCTTCAATATCAGACATTCAGTTAATCACATCTATTGGAACTTAAGTGTATTATTCTGGGTGAAATCCTCTCTCAACCACCATAAATGGCTGGTAAATATTCTTCGCAGCTTGTCATAATCACTTTTCATGTCAGATTACCTGTAATAAATTTAGTTTGAAATAAATTGTAACCAAACCAGCACTTATGAATTTTGCAATTTACTAAGCTTTCGCAAAATGTATCCATTTCTGGGATTAAAATAGAAACCTGGAGCAAAAAATGCACGTATATGTCAAAAATTGCATATTATTCCTTAAGGATCATTGGTCAACCTATTCGTGTATAGATAATTTTAGTATTAACCAAACAGGTGAATAGCACTTTCCGCGTTCATCAAACACCTAAACAGCTATGACAGTAATTTCCATTTGTTACTATTCTCAGTATTTCATGGAACACCTGAAAACTAGCTGGATATAAGTTAAGCTATATAAATTAGTGTTCTTCCATGTTTACTTGATATATTTTTATTTTATTTTAAAGGTGTAAAACCCAATCATTTTGTCCAAATCTCAAACCTGTGAATGTATTATATTTAATAGACCCAAATCTAATAATTATGTCCATTGAACGACTATCTCAATATCTTTCTGCCATGCAACTGCATGCAACTACCACTGGGTTTAACCTGAACTTTGGTTTAACCTAAACCCATGTCCGTTTAACCAGCAGGGATCGCGTTAATGCAAAAATCGTGCATTTTTACGCAAGTGTTAGACAGAAAATGCATTTTGAAATTAGAGAGCATCCCTTGAACGCACTGCAATCAGCTCACACAACTTGTTTAAGTTTCCACCAAGAAACAAAACTCATTTTTACAATACAATGGGTTTGAAGCATATTCCTGTATTTAACCCTCGGATGACCAAGCTATTTTTCATAACAAATTAACCCAAGGGGGGGAAGGGAGGTCATTTGGACCCCCCCCCCCCCCACAGATTTCTCAAACCGCTGCATATAAAAGATCAAGCTTTGGCATGTGAGTATCTTATGATTAACTAATTACTTTTCATAATAACAATCAAGTTTTAATTAGGAACTGTTGCTATGGCAACAGCCGTTTCACAGCGTGTCCGCCATTTTGGCCGCCATCTTGGATTTTTCAAAAATTATATTTTCAGCAAAACTTAAGCAAATTTTCTTGAAATTAGTAGAAAACATGTATTTACAGCCTGAATTAGGATTATAATTAATAATAGAGTGGAAAAGGAGAATTAGAAAAAAATGTGTCAAAAGTTTACTGTTTTCATTTTCAAACTCTAATTTGCATAATTATTTTCGCATAAATTAAAAATGATGACGTCATCTAATTAACGCCAAAAGATGCGCTCATTATCGAACTACAGCTACTAAAAGTTTTGTTTTGAATGCTTTAAAGTTTCAATTTTTAGGTCCGAAAAACCTAGGGGGGGTCCATTTGATCCCCCCCCTCCCTTGGACGTTCGAGGGTTAAGTTTAATACAAATTTCAAATAACACTCCACTGTAAACAACCAACTCTCCCGCTTGCTGATTGAATATTTGTGCAGATCTTGTCTTACAAGTTGTTTTGATCGAGTTCGATCGAAAGAGGACCATGGCTAAAAACGGTCACAGTATTGGTCACACTAAACTCTAACATGTTTTACCATTGGTTCCAACAACAATTGTCTCAAACAAAAGTCTACATTACATTAGGTTACATTTTTCAGGCTGAATCAAAAATTTTTCCGCATAGACAACTTCTTCGGATCGCTCGCCACAGTCCTTTGTCGCCTCGCCAGCCTCGCGTCCGTCTCCGCTCGGCTGGCTTGTTGGAAATAATTTTTGTGAAGAAATGCTGTAAATGAACCGAGGTCAGCAGTTGAGATATTTGTATTTCTTTTTGTACCACATTGTCGGCACTTACTGTATATATTCATATATATAAATGCTTTGAAACTCATAAAATTGTTTTAATTGTGTTGACGTCAGAACAATAGAATGTTTTACTACTATAAACATAACAGTTTTTTTATCTTTGCTTTAATCTCTACACTTGCAATTGTTTATCCCTTTCCCATACAGACGGCCGCTTCACTGACATTGGTAGATGTGGTTTGGTTTGAGAAGCTTATAAGCATTGTAGTTTGTAGTAATAGTTACATTATACCATATTTTAATCCTTCGGAGGAACTTTGTTTCAAAACCTTCAACCAATTTGTGCGAGTGCTGCATTAGTGTTATAAGTTCTTTGCTTTAGTAAAGATACAGTATACACACAGACACACTTGAAAACAGTTTGCCGGTGAATGGCTTGATCTCGACTTCTTCTAGACATCAGGAAAATCCGAAGTTCGATAACTGATATTTTAAAAGATGGCAGACCCCATTTTAATTTCTAGGTCTTAAAAGACCTACAGCACGTTATCAAAAGCAGGCGTTTGCGCAAGTACCATTTTAGCGTTATTAATTTTCATACTTATTTTTATTTCCTAACTTATTTTTAATATTTTCTTTTCAACTGTTCCATGAAAATTCGCGCTACTTCCATGCCAACATTACTACTTCATTCACACTTAAACAATGCCTATTTACATCCCGAAAATTGTTGACCAGCCAGTGAACATTGCTGTCGCGCTGTCACGTTTGAGAGCGGGAAAATTTGTTTTGTTTTAAAAATTGTAGTTTATTTTGTATATGCTATATAACAAAACACTTAATGACTGCTCCCTCGGGAATCTTGATGCTACCCTTTACTTCGTCTCGGGGAAACATCGAGATTCTCGGGAAGCAAAACAGATGTTTCCCTCGTGAGCAGTCATTAAGTGGAAAATGTCTCTTTCAACGGTTACAATGAACTTTAACAGAACTAGTCTTTTTTCTTCTGGATGTGGGAAACAACATTCGTTTTTATAGTTTATTCTCTATTACATTCCTACTAATTTTCAACTTTTGCAAGGCTTTCTCCAAACTAAATTCATACTATTAAGGAATTTCTGATACCAAATTCTGAAGTTCAAACTATTCTGCTACTTAATTTATGTACCATTGCTATGATATCCGCTGCGTGAGTTTATTCCCAGACCTAATTGACCTGAGATACTGATTTCGAAGAAAAAATGTTGAATCCAGATCTCTTTCTCCACTGATTCCAAGGGTTTATGTTTCTTTTTTACGAGACGAGATTTACACAGGTTTCCCACTGATATTTTATTATCAGTAAATTTGTACTAGTTTTTCACCAATTTACAAGATCTGCTGTTTGAAGGCAATCATGCCAATTAGATTACACATCTGATCCACCGATATTTGATACAAAATCCTTGACGCAAAATTTTGATACAAAATACAATTTTTCCACTATATTCACACACGTTTGGCATATGAATTGGCCGAATTTCAGCTCTTTTGTTATTAAATTCATACAGTTTTCCAAGTATTCTAAACCGACAAATCTGGAGTTTGAAGACCATTTTGATACATTATTTATGCAACTGATCGTCTGAATTTTTAAGCAAAACTGTTGTATCAGGGCAATCCTTTGCACTAAATCAAAATACATTTTCCTACTAAATTTATGCAACTCATTTCAGTTTTTCATCAATTTTTGCTACCAAATATGGAGTTTAAAGACGCTTTTGCTGCATAATTTAAGCACCGGTGCTCTTTACTTACACCAGTTTTTCACTCCACTTCATTTGCTATTTTTGTATGTAATTCATATCAATTCTCCACTTTTTTAGATACAAAATTTGAAGTATTTTGATGCAGCTTATAATAGATTTTCAGGGATATTTGATACAATATTAGATACTTATAACTATTCATTCATATCAATTTCACATCCACAGTGCGCGGGTTCAGATATAACTGTTTACCCCGTGAATTTGTGCCATGGTCACCAATAGTCGCACGCGAGGGTTTTCAACGAAATTATTTTTATTTATAAATCCATGTTTGATATAAAATAAAAGGATTCAAGATTATTTCCTAGTCAATTCATCGCCGTTTTTAGTCAGTATTAAATTCATGCAACGTAGATTAGATACGAAATCCCGAGTTTTAAGACTATTTTCAAGTTAATTTATGAGTCTGATCTAATGATTTTAATTTTGAAGCAAAAGCGGTATATCATGGCCTTCTTTTCCACCGCAATAGGTTTTTTACAACAACTGATCACATGGTACAAATAATGATATTCTGGATTACAAAGGAATGCAACATACTCTAAGACAGAAGACAATCAACTAGAAAAGCGTGATATTTTTTTGTTTTACATTTCCCAGTGGAGTCTTTCCCATTCCTTTGCCATCCACAATATCATTATCAGTTTGTACCATGATGTAATCAGTTGTTGCAAAAGGCCCATTGGATTAAATCCAAGGTTTCGTGGCTTGTTTTTTTAATTATATTCACAATAGTTTCACCGACATTTCATATAACATCCACCAAATTTCAACATTCTAGTGCTCTTAAAATTCAAACAGGTTTTCTACCTAGATTAGATAAAGATAATTGAAGAGTACTGAAGACTACTAAACAAACAAATTTTGAGGCTAAATTGAAGCAAGAAGGCCCTCTTCTCCACCATTATAGTAATTTGATAAAATTTATCATTTCATGGCTTAGATTCAAGTTAGTTAGGTTTCCACCGATGTTTGAGATCAAATTTTATTTCTGTTCCTACTAAGTTTGAGTAAATCTGAAAAATAGAAAGGGACATCATCGTCAGGGTGCCCCACATCTAGTTCCCTAACAAACTTGCCCACTTGCAAGATGTCATTGAAACACCCTCTAATGCAAAAAGGTTTACAAATAATAGACGCGGTTTCAAAATGTGTCTTGCTGAAATCACAATAACTTTTGTTTGTACCAATAACAATTATTTCGTTTCGAAAATAAATTTGGCTTCATTCAGGCCATTCGCCTCCGCTGCCCCACCGCTTTGTAAAAAGTAAAGAATATTTCATCTTGAATCCGTTTGAAAAGGAAGTATCGTGGAACTTATAATATTAAAACATGATGATTGTCACACTATCTAATATATATACTGAAATCTAGCACTTAGCAGCTAAGCAAATAACAACAACTTCTACGGCCATCCATTTACGAAAGTCACTGTCAATAGAGAAAAAGAAAGGGAAAATCAGCAAAGTACAACTTTAGCTGAACGCCTCAGTGTTATGATAGTCGTAAATGCAATGTCCAACTGGAAATCCAGATACACTCTCTATTGCAGTGCAAGTCACAATCAAGAGATAAAAGATGGAGAAGGGGAAACCACTTCGCAATCGAAGTATTGCATCAATGCAAAGCAAATCCTTGTTTTGTTGTAGTTCAGCAAATTTTAAAACTGCATACGAAGAATGAAAGAATGCCAACTCCAAGATATGCCAGAGCTAATGCAGTTATCAGCAAATTGTTAGGTGTGTGAAGGTTTGCCTTCTTGTAGATGGCAGCAACAATTGCATTGTCGATGGATACCACGATTGCGAGAGCGATGTGCACTGTACCAGCGAGAATGAGGGGGACTCGAAAGATGCCCCACTCTTCAATTTTACTTCAGGACCCGGTTTGAAGAAACAATCCTGGCTTAGTCGCTTGTTGTGCGAACCGTAGCTTTGTAGTAGAACCAATGGATGGATTCTGTCTTTTCGTATATAGTTATTCTTTCTTAAAGAACCGATATAATAGAAATGACCAACACTTAAATGTACAAACGTCTTCCTCTCAAAATAGCCATTTATTTCAAAGCTAGAAAGTCGTTATATAGTTATATTTGAACAGACAACTACATGTTCCTGAAATAAACACGAATCAGTAACTGATCATCAGTAGGATACCTAAAATGTGTGCAATTCTACAATTGGTTTCGGCTCCACTAAATCCTATACCAACTGTAGAGCATTTTAGGAGGAGCTACCCACCATGTGAGCTCAGTTACTGAACAATGTTAGTAAGAGGTAACGAAAACCAAAATTGTAACCGTTAATAACTATGCGTAACGCACGCGAAAACAACAACAATCTATGTTAAATTATAGGCTTAAAAAGATTAAGAGCGAACAGCACGCGCAGCAAACACGCACTATCAAACCATAGAAGAATACATGCACTACCGCACAAGTACAAATCATGAATATCTATACACATACAAAAGGATACCGTCATCTCAAACCGCCAATTTCATCTCCGTCCATGTCGTTTCATACTTCCGCAGTTCGTCCATTTAGTGCCTTCTATAGAATTTCTTGAATGACTTCAGAAGTTGATGGTATTTCTAGCCTTGTTGTTGTAGCTTCGGAGACAAACTGTGGTGTCTTTGCGTAAAGTCATCTAGTTAACTGCATATTCTTGCATATCTCACCAGTTGAGTGTATACACCATACGCTGGATTTACTGGGATGTTGCTATCCATGTATGGGAAGTTCACAGTACAATCTTAAACTTGAAGTCCTCTCGCTTGTACTTTTTTTAAGGAGAAGACATTTCGAGGTCCGAATGAATGATTTAAGTGCAATTTTAGAAAATTGGTCGGAGTAATCTATTCAAAGTCTCATTTATTTGGATTCTTTCTCTGTCCTAAAGATAATAGATAATGCATTTTCACCCATAACTATTGTACAGTATCAAAGCACATTTTTGAAAGAATTAAATCAAAGAACATGTTTGCAAACTTTGATACTCTGCGATTGAAGTGAATATATTGAGCTAGTATTTTGTAGTATTCGCGTTACCTAACACTGGCCATATGTGTTCCCATATTGATTGCAAACGAAAAACCTAACAGAAACTATTGATTTTTTATTTTTTTTTAAATATGAAAAATATCCGCTGATGTG
>JANSTR010093104.1:0-12330 GCA_025434805.1 Antipathozoanthus remengesaui | reverse complement strand
TATGAGAATATCATAAATAATAATAATAATTAAACTTTATAATTATGACACTATAGATATTATGAGAATATTCCAAAGTGCTCTAGAATAATAAATCAAGTTTTATGAATGGAGCTGCATACAAAACTAAAATCAAAAATAATTCTATAATAGTAATTCTTGTGTATACAGTACAAGTTTACAGTATGGTAGTTCATCAAAAGACCATGCATATGCCAGTTTAAATATATTAATTTTGTTCTTAATTGACTACACACTTTTACCAACTAACCCACAGGGCCTTGATCTCTTAAAGCGAATGTAAACAATAGAGTAAGGTGTAAGTTAAAGTAGAGCTACCTCAAGACAAGTGTAATGTGGAGAAAAGGAGCACAGGCAATCTATCTGATATTTTGGGGTGTAAAAAAATAGCGAATTGCAGTAGTCAAAGTGTGTGATGATGAGTGCATGACTTGTCCTTAAAGGTTTTCATGTCCTCTTCATGCATGAACTTCTTGATATGTTAAATTCCAATAATGCTTTACTGCATACCTACACATGTAGGTACAGTATGCATCCATGGTCAAAATTAATATCCACACAATAGAGGGCAAATTGCTGTCAAAGTTCCCATGACATTACATGTATGTGACTTGCCTGGCCTTATTATTTGTTGCAAATAAAACTAATAATAGACAACTAAGTTCTGATGTCCACATAAAATTATTGTTTGCAGACATGTACACACAGTATTGCAATTGTACATGACACAAACCTCACCTTTTTGGAATGTTTTTTGACGTCATCATACAGTTGTGTCCAGATATGCTCTAGCTCTTCATGGTATCCTGATGTTCTGCTAGAGGTAGTAGCTGTATCCATTGAAAACACCAAGCCTGGGCTACTCTGAGGAAAACTGTGATAAAACAGACCAAAGATAAAGTTCCTGGACTTGAGTTCAAACCTAACCAAAGCAAACTGGAGAGGGTGTTGGTGATGATAGTAATTGGGGTCAGTGGTTAAGCATAGAAGAACTTCTGGAAACAGAAACAAGTTACAAATTATTCCTGTAATGAGAACAAAACACAATGGAAGTGGGAGGAGAGTTTGGAAAAATGGTCAGGCAAAGAGACCACTGTACACTTTGAGATATCTGATACTTGGCCTGACTACAAAACAGGGGAAGGAGAGGGTGAGAGTACATGGCTGTCACACAGAGACATTCTCTCCCGATAGCAAACTCTGATCAAACACACTGAATGGTAACTTTCAGCAAAAAGGTCAACAGATACTGTATGTTGTGCTTAAATATAATAATTATAACACATTGGGGGAATACTAACCATGCATTAAAACACTAGCAGAAACACTCTATGGGGGAATAAATTGGTTCCTGTCATAAGAAACTCATTAGGTAAATCAATTGGTCTAAGTACTAAGTACTAAGTACTACATCCAAACCACCTACTTGGTCTCTGTCAGTGTAAGCATTAGGCCTTCTAGGTTCCTACCACTGTTCTTTATGCTGGCGACATGTGTTGACAGCATCAGACCAGGCTGTGGATTGCTAGGACTCTGTAGATGTTATAGAAAATGCCAGTTATACATTTTTAAGCTGCACTATTTTTACACAACATTTCTAAATTTTAAATGCAAAGGCAGTCCAAGTTGCGGGTTGCTACTTAACCCTCTCAGCCCCAGCCAGTTTATCAGCATGTATCTTCTCCTTACATTAGCCACACATAACATGTTTTTTGCTATGAGAATACAGTAACTGATAATATGAAACAAACTATCTGAGATGAAAAGTAAAATTCTTTAAATGGAAGCTATGGAGAAACCTTGGGAGAATTTAACAGTATGCCATGTTGCGTACTTGGGAATGAAAGTGTTAAAACTGAGTTTTTCCGGAAGAATCTACCATAAGCCCACAAATTTTGCAACAAAATAAAAATTATGTCAACAATTACTACTAACAGTATTAAGCTGCACCTAGACTTAAAACCAAGTATTTTTCAAAAATAAACTTGTTAAGAACTTGTTTGTTACAGTAAATGTCTCTTGAAATGGGAGGTATGGATTAATAGTAAGTGCAGCTTACAGAGCAAGCTGTGGATTACTTGCTATAGGACTCTGTAAATGTTACAGAAAATGTCAGTACATTACTTACATGTGCTGTTAGGATGCACTAATTTCCCCCCAAAATTTCTAAATTTTAAATGCAAAGGCAGTCAAAGTTAGAGGTTAAAAAACTACTGTAAGCCCTCAAATTTTGCAACTAAATCTATCAGTAATTATTAGAGTATTAGGTTGAATCTAGACTTAAAAGAAATGGCTTTTTCTTGAGAACAAACAATGAATGATAATGAATTGGTAGTGAGAAGAGAAATGCTTTCCTTATATGGACAAAAGTATGGTGTTTATGTGTTATGTTAGTCCCTTGGGTTGTTTGTATTCAAGGGTATATATTGAAGGAGTTTCTGATTCTATCATTGTGGTTTTTGGCTCACTTTTGTTGCATTGTTTTTTCTAGTGACCATGCATGTGTGTCTTGTTCATTGCCATTGCCACTGTATTATGTTGAGCTCAGCACAGTGATATTATATATACTGTGGGCCTAGACCCATCACTGCAAAGTTGCTCTGTGTTATCTGGGACTTGAGGGAATATCAGGAAAGCCTTTTGCAAAAATAAACTTGTTAATAACTTGTTTGTAATGTCTCTTGAATTGGGAGGTATGGAGAAAGAGTCAGTGTGCAGCTTATAAGTGAATAACTACAGTACATTTGGCAATAATTAGTATTAACAGAACTTGATTTCAAAGGCAATTAATTTTGAGTACTGTTTAAAGATGTTTGACATTACACAATCACCCTTAACTAAATCCCCACACGTTTCCTCTAATCTTGTAAAGACAAGTTGTTCAAACTGTCTCAATCCCTCCTCAATCATACTCTCTTTTACAGTATCTCCTCCCCCCTTCTTCCTTCCAACCCTGTTGCATGGGTTTACAGATGTGGAAATTATGTGTTGATGATAACAAAAATATTTAGAAATATATGTGACAACAATGATGTTAACAGAAGTAATAGAAATGCCAGTGACAATGATGGTAGTAACAATTATAGTATTGATGCAAGACAACAACAAAGATCACAATAACAATATTAATATTGAGCAGAGTACAGTGAAGGGTCATCAATCTTATTTCAAAAACAGAAGAACAAAAATACAACTATTACTGTCAAAAAATTGATTAAATTTTTTTTGAGACAAAAATATTTAGGAGTACATACCTTGAGAACTTTCATTAGGTCTTCACAGTTCTTAGATTTTTCAATTTTCTTTTTAAAATCTGCTGGTCTAAACTCCTCCACCCTATGAAGATGAATAAAAAGGTAGCTTTCAAGTGTCTTTCCAGGAGGAATTTCATGTAATTACATGTGTTTGGACCACACAACTGAACTATAAGGGGGTGTGGTCAGATTGGACTGTTCTCCTTGCATAAATACCAGTACAAGCTGAGCAATGCTTAACTTGCACAGATTGGAAATCAGTATTATCGATCAAATCTCAATTCTCCCGAGATTTGTCGACTCATGCAAAACGGCCAATCAAATTGCTTATATAAATCAAATTTCATCTCCTGTTCAAAGTGAGTCGTGTCAAACAATCAAGCTAAAACAAAATTTTCTCAACAACAGAGACAAGAATTAACTGATCAAAGTTTACTTGATCTCTGTGGAAAGATAAAGTTTTCTGTCCAAAAAGGAAAAGCAAGAAATCACTGTCCTGGAGTCACAAGTTTCATGGCTTATAGTCATAAATGTTAACATTTCCGATTTCACATGAAGAAAACATGTGGCTGAACGCAGCTGTGTTCTCGTGAGAAATGGCCGTATTGGTGGATGGATGAACTTGCAGCGGTTGTAGTGATGGCCTTACTTCATTATTTGGTAGATTATCCAAAGTTTATTGGTTCTTGTCGTCACCGAGTGCCACAGAAAGGACGTTGCTGCATTTGCGGAGTTGTTGAACATTAGGCATATTATTTATGGTAGCTATTTTGAACACTTTGGTCTTTGCAAAATGTTAGCGGTTAGCTGCAGTACTGTTTATGCCAGCACTGCTTTTTTGTGAAAACAACTTAATTTATTTGAAATTTTGAATGAAAGTAGAGTTTTATTGTTTCGACAAACCTATAAATACACCTACAGCCCGCTGTGTTGCCTTTTTAGTTTGTTTTGCTTGTGATGTTTCTACGATGCTGTCTAATTGTTCAGTCTGTATTTTTGCAAATCTTCTCTTTCTCTTTGCTTTGTCGTTGCTCATCTAGCTCAACTGCATTTTCGGAGCCTCTTCCGAAATTCTTGAACTTCGCCAAGTTTAGCGGCCATTATGTTTGAGACAAAAAAAGGGACAATAATGTTTTTTCGCTTTCCAGCTGTTGGTTTATCGGCACAATAAACCACAGTTTTTTGACCAATCACAGCGCGCGTACTATTTTGGTTATTTTATAAATGCACAATAATAGCATCTACTTTCTAGTGATCTTATACAACTTCTACCTTTCATTACTGGATTACCTTCAGAGCAAAGTGTCACGTAATCACTTACCAATGCTTACCACACTGCAGTGATTTTCGACTGGCATGTCGCCTTTTTCTATCCTCTCGTTACCTTCACTAATGGATGTATTTATGAATTCACTTGTTATGGGAGAAGAACAAATCTCTATCCTCATTGACGATTCGTCCGAGGTCTCGTTTTCATTCCCTTTCTTTCTGTTCTGTTTCTCCTGTTCGATTGTAGAATCCAGGTTCTCTCCGACGTTCCCATCGAAAACAAGCCCAAATACAGCCACTAACGCCATAGGCACCGCCATCACTCTTAGTGTCCCATGCCACTTCAGTGTCTCAAGAAGAACCTGTATTGTAGGACCCATTGCGAGAATACCCGCCCCCATTCCACCCGCGACGACGCTAATGGCTAGCGAGCGCCATTTGGTGAAATATCGCGGCGTAATGAGGAGCCCGGCTGTAAATACAAAGCTATTACCTACCCCAAACAAGACACCAAAAGTGAAGTACAACACCTTGATATGGGATACAAATGACGATATCACCAAAGAAACTACACATAACAACGAGCCACCAATTGTCACGCAACGGCAGCCAAATCGGTCACACAGCGACGCAGATACAATGCCCAGGCTTGTCATCAGAGCCAGTGCTAGCGACCCGACCCATGCTGTAGAGATGTAGAGAGCAGAATTATTAAAAATATTGAGTGAAGTCGAAAAAGAAATCGTTCGGGTTTATACTTCTTCGGGATATTGGTGTATTAATCTTTCATTGCTCAAGATGCAATTGTACTATCAAAACATAGGATGTAGATCGATTAAAAGAAGTTGAGCAGAGTATAGGTTTAGGCACGTTGTAGCTGCATTTGTTTATTAGTAAGTGAATTTGTTGAACTGTACTACTTTGGAGTGTTTATTATTGTCAATCAGTTTTTTTTACTAACTTCAGTACGTACACTTGGTCCAAACAATTTTAATTTTAATTCTGTGATTTGAAACCGCACTAAAGTTTTTTCCTATTTTCATTTCAGTCTTATACTTATGCCTACGTGTTCTTATGAATAAGATTTCTAAAATTTCTTACAGTAATCACACACGATAACTACAATGGCTAATGCTAAACTTCAATCTTAAGTGCTACTGATAAATCACCGGTGCTAGAAAACTCTTATCGCTAGTGCTAAAACAAATCGCTGGTGATAAATGGTTCATCGCTGGTGCTACATTTCGATCGCTAGTGATAAATACCGATCGCTAGTGCTAAATACCGATCACTAGTGCTAAATTTCGATCGCTAGTATTAAATACCGATCGCTAGTGATAAATACCGATCGCTAGTGCTAAATTTCGATCGCTAGTGCTAAATACCGATCACTAGTGCTAAATTTCGATCGCAAGTGATAAATACCGATCGCTAGTGCTAAATACCGATCGCTAGTGCTAAATTTCGATCGCTAGTATTAAATACCAATCACTAGTGATAAATACCGATCGCTAGTGCTAAATTTCGATCGCTAGTGATAAATACCGATCGCTAGTGATAAATACCGATCGCTAGCGATAAATTGTTCATCGCTAGTGCTAAATTTCGATCGCTAGTGATAAATACCGATCGCTAGTGATAAATACCGATCGCTAGTGATAAATACCGATCGCTAGTGATAAATTGTTCATCGCTAGTGCTAAATTTCGATCGCTAGTGATAAATACCGATCGCTAGTGTTGAATAATGAATTCCAATCACTAGTGATAAATTACTAAATCGCTAGTCATAAATATAATCGCAAGTGCGAAACTCTAGTCTTTAGAAGCTACTAGATTAGTGATATACCAAACTAAATTAAAGAATATGGATCGCAACCTTGTTGATATTATTACAGAATTAGGGATACACTTTACCCGATCACTATATAACCCTTCAACTCCAGGCAGTTATCAGCATCTCAATTCTCCCTACATAACTCGTACAAATTTGTACATTTGAATATGAGAATTTAGGTTTGATCAAGCAAAATATTCTACAGAAGATGAAAAGCAAACTTTTCCAAACCAGTTTCTATGAAAAGTATGACACTTAGGAAGGACAATTGAAAACATTTATCATTTTTGGGGCTTAAAGGGTTAATTAACTTTAATTTAATGGATTTCAATGAATATAGGGGTTTCCACATGGATGTTTATATGCATTTGCAGTACTTACATGTAGCTTTTTGTTGGTTGAGAGTTTTTCTTTATCTTGGTTCTGATCATTTGGTCGAACTGAAGTAGAAATATTTGCAATTTTGTTCTGTAAATTTATTGGTCTGAGGGAAAAAAAACAATTATGAAAAATTTGAACATTTGTTAACCTGGTCTGTACATTTGAGCTTTGAGTTAGTTTTGTTTTGTAGTTTACAACACTCATGTTGATATGTCTTTGTTACCAGTAAAATCAATAAATCTTGTGTTAAATGCTGTAGTCTTGTTGCTTATGTTTGTGTGTGGGTATGTAATCAAGAATGTGGATAGTGTAAACAAAGCTAAGGAAATGCTCTCCTCTCAGGGTAGGACAGAGTACACCAGTTTGTGTGTGTGGGTATGTAATAAAAAATGTGTGTAGTGTAAACAAAGCTAAGGAAATGTTCTCCTCTCGGGGTAGGACAGAGTACACCAGTTTGTGTGTGTGGGTATGTAATCAAAAATCTGGGTAGTGTAAACAAAGCTAAGGAAATGCTCTCCTCTTGGGGTAGGACAGAGTACACCAGTATATGTGTGGGTATGTAATCAAAAATGTAGGTAGTGTAAACAAAGCTAAGGAAATGCTCTCCTCTCGGGGTAGGACAGAGTACACCAGTTGTCTGTAGTAAGTTTACTGACATCCCTCCCAGGAAAAATATGAACTCTAGATCAAAATGCAGGGTGCCAAACAGCATGGCTGCCCAAAAAAGCAGGAAAAATAATAGGAATTTTGAGTTCATAAAAATTGTGAAAAAAGGAAATTTTCAAAATATAACCTTTAGTTTACAAACCTTTCAAAAATTTTTGTTTCATAGTCAACTTCAAATGTTTAAATTCTAATTGTTGCAATGTTATTAACTAGCAAGATTGACTTGAAATAAAACATTCAGTTGTGTACCAATTTGTAGAAGGTTAACTTTATTCCAGTCAACCTCTCAGGAACTAGGAACAAAAACTTTACTTTTTTTTACATGTCATGAAATGTTAATGTGTCACCCACACATGTACCCTTTGGCTATCTATTTTTAGTATACTGTCCTTGCTGTCATTTAAAACATGTTACATAAGTATTTACTTTGACTGGCATGGGGTTTTGAACTTATTAACTGTAAGGCTACAATATTGGACAAAAAGAGTTGAGAATTTCTTGTCTGTTAACCAAAATAGAGAGGCCTAAGTAATGCATTTTCTTTTCCCCTTCCCTTCTCCAATGTTGGTCTGATGGACAGAGAAATTCTCCAGTCTCACTGCAATGTTCCATGTTGTTTACACTGAATTTTGACATATTTTCCAATAATTTTGTCGAAAATGGCAGGTCCTATACACTTGAATCCAAAAATTATACATTAATTTTTCTCTCCTTAGTTGTAGCTCACTTGTTGAATTATTAGAGACTAGGGAGGGGTGGACTGGTTAACTATTGCCCCCAAATCCAATATTCTGGAATTTTTATAATGCCAGCCCTAAACTTTTGAAACAATCTTTGTAAAATCAGTCACTGCTTATACATTCTCTTTCTATTAAATTATTGTTCAAACAACTGGTAGTTTTCACCTTCTAGTTATGTCTGCAGACAATATAGCTAGTTATCTGCTAACTGCTGAATCAGTTCACAAAGATGTATGTAAAGGTCTATTCCATATGAATCGCTGCACTGCAGTGGGTCTATGGAATTTCGTACAAGTGCCATTTGTGTAGAGCTTAATGAAACAGCAGTTTCTGGAACTTCAATAAATTCCACATCAAATCCATTGGTTGGTGGGCCTTGGGGATCAATTCCATAGTCATTAAGGTCTAAAGGGTCATCATTCTGTGCAGCGATACTAGAATGATACCACAGCTGGTAAGGAGACCAGTTGTGTGCAGTGCATATAGGGTGGTGGCTATATGCCTCGGAGTATTGTTGCAGTGCTCTATTTATTCTTGGAAGGAAAATGTAATGTAGACAAAACAGGTCAACATCATCTGTCAGGGAAAGGAGGCCCCAGTCTTCTAACATGTAAAACAATGAATAGTAAACAGCACAAGCACATCTAAAGACATCCCTCCACAACCTTTCTATCCTTTGATTATGTGTGGAACTTCCAGCAATATGGCTTCTCCTGTTAAGGCCCTTAACAAGAAACATTAAAAATGCCACATCTACATTCTCTCACCCCTTGTCGGACCTCACTCGGGAAAGCCAACCAAACCTCTCGGTTGCTTCAAGAAAGCACTGGCTGACAGTGGTTGCACGGTTGTTATCAGAGCATTTGAGGTATACAACCAGGCATGTGAAACCATCTATCCCACCATGAATCACCATTCTCCAACGTATGAAACAATGTAGTCCATCTATATGCCACAGTGAATTAGCATTTGGCACATTGTAAGTACGTCTTTGGACTGTTTGGAGTCTTCTAACAAAACAATGCAATGGATCAACACGCAGCAATGATTCCCTTAATCTCTGCCTTGGTACCCTAACGTCCATTCTTAGCAGATGTCGTAACAGCATTCTTAGACCACTGGTTGGGTATTCTGATAACAGGCGGCTCATTATCTCGTCCAAATCATCATCGTTTATGAGAGAGTAACCGTTCTCTCTTTTTACAGATTTCAAACTCGACGCATCGTCTATAGAGAGTTCTTCTGCTAGTAAGCGCATCTGATGTTGGCTGTGGCAAGTTTGTTACTTCTAAATTAAAAAGCTTGTGCTCCCACTACACTGTATTGCAAAAGACGACAGATCAAGTTGAGTAGCGCTACTAGTTGTTCGTTTGTGGTAGTTCGGTTGTTTCCTCTATAATACTGTAGAACTTCAGTGCAGTTTTGTAGACTGTTAACTATACGTAAAACCATGCCTGCATCCTGAGTTCGCTCATATACCTCACATTGCTGCAAAATAGAGTCCTGTGACAATTCGTTAGAGCCAGCCGCCATCTTTGACCCGAACGTAAGGCTTCTGATTGGATTATAATATTCGGTTCACTAGTGCTGGTCGATAATTAATCGATATTAGCACTTGCAATTTTATTTTCTTTAAGGCCGCCGCACACTTTGAGAAAACAGCTGAGCAAAAAGTCTCGCGAGGCCGTTTGCTCAGCTGTTTTCTCATCGTGTGCGGTGAAATTTGTGTGATAAGTTTGCCTCGCGTCATGTCTTGCTGTGTTTAAAACAGTTTTTGAAATTCTGAAATTTTTGATCATTAAAGTCTGGTAGTACCTTCTCATAACTACCAAAGCTTGTCTTGTGTCATAACTTTGCTCAATACAGTACATGTTCACCGAACGCAATCGCGAACTCCAAATGTGTTGGCAGTTTGATTAATCTAGCTGAGCCAGATTCTCACAACCCGCGCACACGGTGAGAAAATTGCCTCGCGAGGCAAAAATTATCAAACATGTCAGATATTTTCTCACGGCCTCGCGAGGCAAAATTCTCACGAAAATTCACGCCCACACGCTGAGTAAACTGCCTTGCGTGACTTCTTGCTCAGCTGTTTTCTCAAAGTGTGCGGCGGCCTTTACCATTGCCGTTGTCAAACTGGCACTAGTTTTTGGTTTTTTTTTTAGTTTTTTAGTTCAGCAGCACTTTAAGTTGAATTTAACACCAGCGAAATAGTTTGGTATATCACTAATCTAGTAGCTTCTAAAGATTGGAGATTCGCACTTGAGATATATTTATGACTAGCGATTTAGTAATTTATCACTAGTGATTGGAATTCATTATTCAGCACTAGTGATCGGTATTTATCACTAGCGATCGAAATTTAGCACTAGCGATGAACAATTTATCACCAGCTATTATTTGTTTCAGCACTAGCGATAAGAGTTTTCTAGCACCAGCGATTTACCAGTAGCACTTAAGATTAGAAGTTTAGCATTAGCCATTGTAGTTAACGTGTGCAATTTTTAATTTTGGCACAAATGGCTCTCCATATACTGACAAGTAACGATCTTGTTCTTGCAATTACTTAGGCAGGTTTGGTGCATTATTGGTTGATTTGAATAAAACCTAAAACTTATTCTGCCTCACGAAATAAAGAACCTGGCATGCTTATGAGTGATTTTATTCAATGACATATATTCGGCTCTCTGTATACTTTTGTAATGCAAATTACTGCAGCTAACTCTACATGTAACCTCTACATTTACTAAAATGGAAATACACCAAAACATTTCTAAAACCTAATTTAAACAATAGTTTAGTCATGATAATATCATTGACATTTTTGCCTTGGTTTCAGTCTAACCTCCAGCAAGTTAACTCGTTAACAAGCTGCGAGAACTGAACAATGCAGTAAGTTAATTAGCACAAGTTAGTCTGTATGCTCACCCGTAGTCTGCCTGTCGGAAGAAAACTTCTCCATTAAATGAGGCAGAAAAACTCCAAAGCTGTTGGCAAAACCTGGGACTATGGCTGCTGACAGAGAGGCGCAGATACAGACCAGCCAAGACCATGGACCATCTTGTGGATGTGCTCGAGCTCTTAGAAGGTGCATGATGGCTAGGGGCAAGTCGTGAGAGACAGAGCATCTACTAATCGGGATAGTCCACGCGTAACGATTTTTATGTAAACAGCAAACAATTAAACTGTAACCAAATTTTTTTAATAAGTTTGTTTAAGCATGTGAACATTAGCAACTTGCTTATCATGTGATCTAAAATAACTAGGAGGGAGTTAACCCCTTTATACTGATGTTTGGTTTTGTGAGGCTAGATTTATATCCGAGTAGCTCAATTTTCCCTGGTCTGCGCAGTGCTAAGAGAATGCTATTCTCTGGACGGGAGTTCATTTGTAGAGCTTAGTCAACTAAAGCAACTACAGTAATTAATGCTCCAGTTTGATCGCAAGAAAGCGAACCCTTTCCAAAGTTTTTAATAAGTTTGTTTGGGCAACTTGCTTTCCATGTGATCTGGCCAGACCACCGGCTCAACGCGGGGGAAGCTGGAAGAACAAGGGAGTGTGGGGTGATTACCAAGATAATTGAATAGTTCTTTTAGAGGGGACGTGTGGCCTAAGCAAAAGCTGAAACTGAAATACTGAGCGTTCGATATTAGTCTCAGTTCTAACGAAGTCTTACTTGGCGGCAATTCCTTTTGACACAGGAATTAATGAATTATATACGAAATTGTTCAATTGTCCAACAAGCCAAGCTCCTTCCTTTTCTTCTAGAAGCAAAATAGGAATACATGGATTACTTGGAAGAGCTGTTCGTTTGGGACTATATATTCCGGAATAGGAATGCATCCATGGACTATTTGGAAGAGTTGTTCATTTGGGACTATTCCGGAATGGGAATACATGGATTACTTAGAAGAGCTGTTCATTTGGGACTATTCCGGAATAGGAATACATGGATTTCTTGGAAGCGTTGTTCGTTTGGGACTATTCCAGAATAGGAATACATGGATTACTTGGAAGAGTTGTTCGTTTGGGACTATTTTAGAATAGGAATACATGGATTACTTGGAAGAGTTGTTCGTTTGGGACTATTCCGGAATGGGAATGCATGGATTACTTGGAAGAGTTGTTCGTTTGGGTCCTATTCCGATATCGATTACGGATTA